>JAGDQP010053629.1:0-13517 GCA_022664845.1 Lepisma saccharinum
GTCCCAGAAATAGTGACTGATAGCGACGGCGTTCATTTTGATGCAGTATCTGCTGGGTGTAAGGTTACTACCGAAGAAGAAGGCCTTCGCATAAAAGAAGTCGACACTGGAGAAGCAGTCTGAGATTAGGGGAAGAGCAAAGGGTATCATAGGGAACATTTCGATATTCGATTATATTGAAATAGCAGTGAACGATGCTCGTAGGGTTGTAGAAAGTCAGGAATTCCAGCTTCGGCTTTCCGGTCAGAAGAGGTACTGTAACGGTAATTGTACTGGCGGGGTAGCAAGGAGACCTCGACACAAATGGAGAAATAAAAGAAAGAAAGTGTCTAATGATAGCGAGAGTGGCTATTCCGGGAAGGATAGTGGCAGTACCTCGTTGTCGGACACTAATGACCTAGAAATTACACACAATGTAAGAACAGGTAGGCATTACGTGGATAAAAGAGGATATCGTCGGTACATGAGATCGACTAGTTGGTTAAAGAATGTTCTGCATGATCCTGGAGGGGGAACGAACAGTTCTAGTCTATCATGTGAGGGACTGAATGAGCTACTATCATTCACCACTTTGCTGCTTCAAGGAAGGACGGTTCAGCAAAAGTTTTTTTTATAAGACAGTTGGAAACAGAAGCCACGGTAGTGGGAATACCCCTTTATCAATGGTTAGACATCTTTCTCTTTGCCTTAAATGAATCAGTCTTGACTGGTATCTATCGAATAGAAGTAAATGTACCAATTATGAAGACTTACGAGTTCAGTTTCTTCAGCAGTATCATTCGGAAGAAGTGATTTGTTTGAAGTTGGCGATGTTGAAGACATCACCATATAATCCCTCTATGATGACAATATGGAGGAATTTGTTCTAAGACGTTACCATTTGACTGAGGATCTGATTCTTCTATGTCTGATACACGGATATGTAATTGTATCATATCGTTGTTCCCTAGTGACATTCAAAGGATTTTAGCGATGTGCCCAGGGTTAACGTTGACGCGAACTTTGGGCGTGGTGCGACGTTTTGAAGCAATACCCACATAGAGTGTGAGTAAGGTTCTATATTTTACCAGGAATTATTACCAAAACCAAATAGGAAGGAGCCTTATCAGTCACAGAAAACCCATACCAGTCACAGAAAGCCCATACCAGTCACAGAAAGCCCATATCAGTTACAGCACTCCGGATCACAGAAAACACTACTGTCATAATGTAAATACCTGATCCCGAAGGGCCTTCAGGCCGGACTTCTGGCCAACTTAGACCATTTTCGTCCTTCGAAATTAATTGTTATTTATTTGTGATGTGGAAATTTGATTATGGTTGGGAAATGAATCGAACTCTGTGCAGGGACCAACAATCCGGCACCCCCAAAACAACCAGGAATCAACCCAGGCAAAACATTTATGAAAAGTGTGTTACTTACTACTGTGTCAGTTGAGAGTAATTTATATATATTTAATTTAGTAAAATGAGGGCAAGTCTGGATGTCGCTTGTCATTTTGTATGGTGGTAAATAGTTGTAGAGGAAATCAGAATGCACGGGATGTACTGTATTTGACTTGTTTGATAGTAGTTTTTTGTTGCAGTTAATCTTAGTGGCCATTTATTATTGGTAGAGTTTTATAATATTGAGTCTTGGTAACATCCATGGGCATTTTATTTTATGGGATGTAAAGATTGTGTTTCTTTATATGCTTTATACTAGTTCTTGATATGTTATTTGGTGACGTGCTATTTCGTAGTTTCCTACCTATATGTAAATTGCCTTGGGCCCGCAGGGCCAGGACATCTGGCTATCAAAGCCCACTTTCGTCCTTATGATTTCTTAATTAATAGTTGAATTCAATTTAAAAATTGTTTGTTAGTCAAAAGAATCGGGTGTCTTGCATCAGGATCAATATATTTGTTTAAATAATGGTGAGAATTAGGATGTAAAATTTATACTATATGCTAATTCAGGAAAGTTACGAAGTGCACAGGAAGTGTATAAATTGAGTGAGAGCCACTTTATTGCGTTGTGTGATTTTAATTAAATAAGGTGTTTAAAAAGTTATTTAATTGAGTTAGGATTTAGGTTGGGTTGGTTTGATATCCTAACTTTTTTTCAAAATTCCTATCTTTATATAGTTTTTCTGGAAGAAAATTATTTTGATTTGAAGGTCTGCGTGGGCAGTTAGAGGCTCCTGTTCTGTGTCCTTTTAGTCGGCAGGCATCGCAATAGTTTTTGTCAGGTGTGATTTTGCAAGTATAACTTATGTGGCTTTTACCGCATTTGAAGCAAAAAGGTTAATTATTGCAATTTTTGTTAATGTGATACTGCTGGCAGTAACCGCACGGATGAGGTCTTCCCGTGGAACGAGATTTCTCAACTCGATGTCTTGTATAACCTATGGTTAGACCGTGTGTGATTAGAAAACTTATTGCTTCTGGATTTTTTGAAAATAGTCTAATCATGGAAAGTGGGCCCTTGTTGTTTCTTATTCTGGTAATGTTAGTTAGTGGAATACTTCTCTCCTTAATTAAATGATATTTAAGATCTTCTATTTTGACGTTTGTGTTTACATTTTTGACAACACAAGTGAAAGTGGTAGTGGTATATGTTCTCTGAGGGCTCCCCAATTTCTCATTAAAGGACTCTACAATAAAAGTCTTGCCAAAATCAGATGGTTGGAATGATTTTAAAAATTCTTCTTTGGTTTGTTTATCTTGAAAAGTTAATCTAAGACCATTCATCTTCATCGCTGGATAAACTGTCAATTGTGTATTTCGTAGTTCATTATTCTTACTTATATATACACATATACATGTTTCCTTTCTCATACAATCATGAGTGCTGAGCTAATTATCATATTTACAAGTTTATGAACAAATATTTCCAAAAATCTTTCTTGCTATAGGTTGAACTATTAATTGTGGAAATAATTTATACAAATAATATACTTAAAAGTATTAAAACTAGACTTTATAGCTCTTCAAATATATTGCGCCATCTGTTAACTAACTATAAATCTTCATAAAGCATTTCAGTAATATAGGTATATTTATTGGCTAGGGTCTAATATGATGAGCATAATATCCTTAATATAGGTATAATTAATGTGAGTATATAATCACATACAACAACTATAATATCAATAATACTCTTGTTTGGGCTAAAACTCTTGTTTGGGCTATAACAGACTTTTAAATAAAGTTTCGCTAGTATTGTGCGCAGATGTTAAACGGCGATTGGATAGTGACGTACACAGTTCTTATGGCAATTTTTTTCCTACGTTGGAAACCTATGGTTTGACCCAAATTTTATTGAGATCGAAGCATTACTTCCTGAGATATGGTCTAATCGATGTGTAAAAACTGCCACTAAGGCGACCACGTTTAATCACCCCCACTCCAGGCCTCAGACACACCTCCCAGATGGTCACCATCACTTTTCCTAATAGTTGTCTCCTAACCTCCTCAATGACCCCACCCCCAACATTGTATCACTAATCTGCACACGGGAATACATAAGGAGACTCACTAGACGTAAAAGTGAGAAAGAAACGTTTATGATTTTGTATACATTTGTCGTAAAAGTAGAATAAATAAATGAATATAAGCGGTTTACCAAGGTTTATTAGCGCTAATTATGTAAAATCGTAACATACTATGCGTATTCATTTGAAATCCTATTGGTAATACTGGTTGATACATTAACTGTTTACATACACTACTACTGCCAAAAAGTTTGAATTTTACATGATTATATTTTTCATTTTTTGAATTTGAATATATTTTAAGGCCTTTAGGCAACTATGGCTCAGGCCGTATGGATGATGATGATGGGATGAATTGGTGGAATGAAGAAAGTGGGAGACAACGGAAGCCCCCCGAGAAAACTCACGTACACGGTGTTTGTCCACCACAAAGAACACATGGCATGAGCAGGGATCGATCCAACGACCCCTAGCACCAGAGGTGAGCGCTCTACCAACTGAGCCACCGTGGCTCCCTTACTTTTTCATGAACAGGGCATTCGGGCCAGTTTACTTTTAAAAGACAAATTACAACGATTTAAAAAGAAAAACGCCTCCCACTGAAAATTTTCGGTTTATGGCTGTTTCTGCGTATAAGTTACAGATGGCCATGCATGAGACCTATTCGATGGATGAGGGGGCACCACTAGGGACTTTGCCTAGGGGCGCCAACCGTGTTGTTACGACACAGTTATAAACATACTTGCAATATTATTCCTGACACTGTTACATATCTCAAACTGTATGAGAAGATTGACCAATTCAAAACTTGAATCGTATATTAATTCTTAGCTTCTAATTATCCCACTTATCTTTCCCTTTCATTTGAAGTAAACATTTAGACCAAAGTACTTATTTTGAAAGTAAGGACTAGAACACAAATATGTACAAAGAGAAAACATATAAAAGTATGTTCCGTTTCTAATTATCTGTGAAAAAAATAAAGAAAACAAAGGAAAATATAAAATAAGGATCGTAAAAAAAGGAAATACAGGGAAGGACAAATACTTTAACTTAAAAAAAATGGCAAACGATTTATCTTCTTTGAAATAATACCTTAACGGCAAAAGCCAAGTCACGAAACAGCATTTTACAGTATCCAGTAACTAACCTTGAATCTCGAACAATTCGTTAGCTATTTAATTTCTATTCTTGTATGTGTATAACACTAGTTACAATTAATTGAATGTTTCACTTTTCACAACTTTGAATATATTTTGAATTCGCAATATCTAACAAGTTTCTCGCGTCACTCCGTTCTATTTACTACGGAAATAAATGTCATATTTTGGTCAAGTCAATAATGAAACTTTAGATGCAATGGAGGTTGGATATTTCTATAATTTACCTTGTAAATAAAGTGGTAATTATATAATATAAAAATATACAAAAAAGAAGTAATAATAATAACGATTATAGGAATAATAGTAGCTTACTATATGAATAGCAGATTGCAAATATTTATATCATATTAGCAAGATCTGTACTTACCAAGTTTGAATGGAATAATTCATTCTGAAGTTTACTGTTGAGCCTGTAATATAAATTTAGGTAAGTTAAAATTTAAAAGAAAATACATTCATTACCAGTCCTAACCAGAACAAATAAATTTATAGACAATATGACAACATACTGAAATGATTATAGAGAAGCCAATACGAATTCTTGAAATGGAGAAAATTAACAAAATAAAAAGGACCTCTCAGTTTTAAGGTAAAAGGATTAAATACGGTCTTTTAATTATAAGACTCTGAAACTCAACCTTCCGTCTTGCCTGCTTCGGTTGAGGCGCTAATCAGCGTTACAGATAGTTCAACCCCGAACGGGATAATATTAGAAGATACCAACATTCTTATGGAGTCCGCTAAAAGCTATAATTTTATAGTAATTATGATTATAAGTTACATAATTCTTATATAAAAATAAAAAGTACAGATTTCCCACTTCCAACCGTGATTTATAATAGAGACTATCCCGAAATTATGTATAAAACAGCAGTTGGACAGCAGTTGCAAGATAATAATCCATTTTCTAAGAGGAATTCCAGTTTGAAGAAAGATGATGATAATTTAACTAATATTAATTTACTAGTAGTGTAATCTTGCATAATGAATCGTGAAATGAAACTTAGGATTGAGAAGAAGAATAATTCTAAATTCTGTCTGTATACTCAGAAACATTACACGGTAAAGAAAAAAAGTTTCTTATAAAAAAATTGAGAGAATAAATGTTATCTGTGTACCAAAAAAAAAAAATCTTAGAAATGAGATATCCGCATGTTCATTTAATAGAAAATGATAATATGACGGTTATGAAATAAGATCAGTTATGTTATTTCCTCACTGTCATCCTCTCATTTTAAATTACATCAGAATGCTGAAATCCCATTTCTAAGAAAACTATTTCTCGATGTACAGTTCTCAGTTCTAAGAAACATTTTTTTTTACTGCTTATTAAAGTTTGTAGCAAATAAATTTGAACAGAATCATTGATTAATATGTGAAACAGTAATCCCCTAGATACATTTTACAAAAAAAAAAGATCCTTTCTAGTAACGTAAGTGCTGAGATTTTTAATTCATTACTTTATAAGGAATGAATCAAAACTCTATAATACTAATAGCGAGGATTATAAAAAAATTCAATTACTAGAGATAAACATTTATGGAAATGATATTTGATCCATACTACTACTCTTTCCGGAAAACAAATACGGGCTGATATGATATACAGTGAGCAAATTTTTAATAATCTCTGAAAAAATATTTTGAGTGTGCAGAATGTGTTTATCTGAGATTTCCCCAGCATTTATCTCATAGATTTCCAGCAGATATCCCAGCATTTGTACCGTGACTAAGAAATCGACGGCAAAGGTACAATCAGAGTGGTCAGTCCTACGTTTCCAACCAGCGCGCACCAGGATGAGTTGTGTACATTTACTTAGTGTCCATGTGAAGATAGTAAATACATAGATTAGGAAGCGCAAATAAACGTGCAAAATTTAACTAAGATTTAAAAAAAAAATAAACTCTACAAAATAAAATTACATATTTTTTTTAATCAATGACAGTCTGAATTTGGAATTACATTAAATTCATTAAGGAAATAGCACACTTATCGTTGAGAAGGCTTTCATTCAGCAACTTTTTTGCTCCTACTAAATTCAAATAGTGTGTAGTGCTATACAAAACAGCTTGTTTTATTCCACTTTACAACAAATTCAAGTTAAGGTAAGATTATATCCTCAATAAGAACAATAATTCAAATTTTCCAGATTTTTCTTTCGATACTTTTTTTATACATGCATGGTAAATTAAGTTTTGGAAGACTTTTAAGCATTTTTTTTTTCTTATCTTTCAAGAATGAGATAGAATTTAAACTCTTTTAGAACAATTGGTTTAGAAAATAATTTTAATGAAATAACGCTTTATATCGCTTGAACTTTGTTTAATTAGCTTCGATATTGAAAACATTCCTTCCTATGTAGCAAGGAGTCATCTAGTGAATGACACTAATATGTCGTAAACTTGTCATTGGGCATTTCCGCAAGTGCCGGACTGACATTTCAGAGACATTGTTTTGAATAATGACTATCCCTGCGTCATTAATAAAGAGTTAAGAACTTAATAATTATTTTACAATTAAAATATTTGTTGACAGTCATAACAGGTAGAATTGTAATTTTCTGTTGCACCTAACTGAGAAATAATGTACATTCGTAGAGTATCAGTACCGGACTGACAGTTGTGTAACCTAAACATTTCTTAATGTATTGATCGATAAAACATTTCTTTTCTCTTAAATTAAATTAGCCTTGAACATGCATTTTTAATATTATAAAAACCATAAACTATATGTAATATTTTCTTTTAAATTTATAAAAATGAATAGTTTGATTGAAAATAAATATGTTAGTGCCGGGCTGATTTGTTCGCGTGCCGGACCGAAGCATTCCGATTAACCTAGTTAATAATAAGAGATTTTCATTTCCATCTTTGTCAGTTCATCTGTCCGTGTCAAAACTATAATTCATGAGGTACAAGGTGTTGAGAGGTGGTTGAGGTGCCGTTGGAATCGTCATGATCGGTGAAGTGTCAAATATTGTATTTTACACATATTAATAGTTTTTGTTTTGAACTTGCTTTGGTGATGTTGGACGTATCCGCATATAACATGGTATAAACATTACTCGACATAATAGAAAAATACTATGGGTCACCATACCCAAGCACC
The DNA here is from genome assembly GCA_022664845.1 of Lepisma saccharinum. Taxonomy (NCBI): domain Eukaryota; kingdom Metazoa; phylum Arthropoda; class Insecta; order Zygentoma; family Lepismatidae; genus Lepisma; species Lepisma saccharinum. Next base: position 7,748 of record JAGDQP010053629.1, read on the forward strand.
CAGTTGTCAGTGTTGCCAACCTATTTTATAAAAAATAATGCGTGTTCAGTAGTTGTACAAGTCCTTCTATTTACACCAAAATTTTGTACGTGTACATTAGGTTCGGGGATAACTCGTAGAAATAGTCCGAGTTGGACTCATACCGTTGGCGCACTGAACTTTGGGATGTCATCGAGGGACTCTCGGAGCCTTCGCGATTGGTAGTAGAATCGCAGCGCTCACTTGTTCATTAATGACAAAATATATGCTTGTTATAAATTTAATGAATGACTGTAAATATTAAGTATGTAGTAAACATATTGTAATATAAACTGAAATGATGAAAATGGAAAGAAAATGTATGGTATGGAGTAAAGAAAAAAGTTCTTTAGATTGAAATATTATAAAATAAAGTTTAAACGCAAGAAATAAATAAAACTTGTAATCCTGTACTATTACAAAATAGTATGTACTTTCTCATACAAGACGAAATTAACTAATTTCTTTAGAAGTAAGTGTTTCTTCCAAATTATCTGAAGTTCTTTTGCATTAAAAGTACCATTTCTAATAAAAGATATAGTGCCATAAAATATAAACTGCTGATCAATTTTATAAGTTTGAAGTCAGCTGCAATCATAGCCAAATTACTTTAAAAAACGTGTTAGAAGATTTAACACTTACAGTTAGAACATGTCCAATGTAAATTTTGACATAATAATACAAAATTTTCTCAAGAGAAATGCTAATATTTTCCCAAAGACACATAGCTTTCTGAAACTTGTTTATGTCTTGAATATACAGGTATTCCAGTGCCATAATTCTTAGTATGTACTTGTAATTAATCAGATCAGCTTGTGCTGAAAATGAAACGTTGCCACATACCTGTATTTTATGTGAACCTCCATTTGTTCACCATGTTCTTTACGTATCTATTATAAAAAATATTTATTCACTACACCCTCCTTTGTTTTTTTTTAAAAAAAACGAAAAGCTACATCGCAATATTGAAATTATAGTTCGTTCTTCATTTCTTTGCTTTTGCTGCTGTGCTAAATGCAAATACTGTCTTTGTTGTCGGTGTTAAGCGGTTTCTCATTGCAAGAACCAGACACTTAGAGTAGTTGTTATTTCGAAAAGCAAATATTATTATTGAAATTTTCTCACCTTCCGTCGCTTAGTGTATTATTATAACTTTTTTGCTGTCAATTGAAACTGGAAATATATACAACAAGAATGTTCCTATATTTAAGGTACTTTAAAAATATCAATATTTTCCTTCAGAGTCTGCAAATTTTGAGAATGTTTTCCCTGTCTCGAAGTAAATATACCTTTATCTGTCAATACTGGATGGAAATAGTGTAATCGCCAGGGTTTAAAAAGTATGCAAAATTGGCGCGTCACGCGGCCACCAATCATAAGATTTGGGCACCTGGATTTGTAATTTTACCGGTATTAAGACAGTGCTCCTGTTGACCGCCGTCCTGTACTTTATCATGGTACCGCGATATTTTCTGCACGTTGGTTCAGATGACGACGACGCAGCTGTATAAGTGTTCACCGTTCAATCTCTCGTTCACTGCAATTCATTCTAGTTCTTGGCTAATTTCAATATGATATATATGTGACATGCATGTAATTTATGTTTAAAGTCAAAAAACATAATATATTATATGGGGCCACCACTAATTACAAATGGCCACCACAAAACATATTTTGGCAAACATTTTAAACACTGATAATCACATGAATTTTTAAACATGCCAAAAACAAAAGTTAACCCGGCATCCATTGTTGCTTGACAATAGTAGGCCATATTAAAAGTTTGCAGGTCTTTAAAGCTCTTTACTTGTAGGCAGAAATTCAAGATTTTTTCAAAAAACAAATTGGAATTTTCCCTAGGACAAACTTTCGGCAAGTAAAAGTAAAAGTAAGTAAAAGTATGTAAAGTTATTAACTAATTAAAATTGAAATTTTAAAACCTAAGGAAAAACTAAGTCAAATATCTTATGAGATATCAGAATTGAATTATAAATTATAAAAAAAAAATATTATTTAATACTCGGAAGTAATTAACAAAACTTTCAAACCTGATTTATTAATATCTAGTAGCAGAGTATAATTTAAATACGTCATTGTTTCCGAAGATAAGATTATTTATTTAATAGTTCCTTCGTGTTTTTGTACACATGTTATAACATTATATTCTTATAAAACATATTGCATGACAGTTGTTTATTTTCAATTTCAATTCCAATTATTTTCTTTATTATAGTTTCAGATATCTCAAAGTTTAAGACATTATAGTTTCAGACATCTCTATGATAAGTTTCTTTCTCTACCTTTTCGAAGCACACGCTTACATAGAAGAGGTTCTTCAAAAATGATATCGTAGCAAATTGAAAAACTATGAGTTGACTTATCAAAATGTTATGAGCAGCAAATATTCAGAGTTTAGATAACTGCGCCTCTAGGGTTCTGATTAACGGCCTCACAAGATTTACTATCATTTGAAGCTTCCATTTATAACTTTACAAACAACCTAGCAACATAACCTATTCTGTTGGTTGTTATTTGGCCCTTGCGCGGATATTATTATGAGTGTTTTATGTTTTTGAGAATAATAGCAATGGTGCGGAGTTCTTCATGTTATGTCGAAAGAGTTTGGCCATATACTGCCCTTCTCTAGTGAGTATTGAATTACGAATTACAGAAAATTTTGCACCTATTATCTAACCACAGACTAGTTTCTCCCTCCAGATGTCACCAAATGTGATTTGCTGCTATAATTCTTCTTCCTCAATTTTACATTTTTGAATAGTTCTCCGAAAGTTTCTTGGAGTATTTGCAGTGTCCTGTTCTAATTCCAGTCCTATGGTATCAGTACGTATGTGGAAACATCTCATAGAGATAGATAGTTTGTTATTAAATAAAGGGAAATATAAAACAATTTGTAATACACAAAGTGGCTGATGATGAGATTGATTGAAACGCCAAACCATATTTCTTGAAACCATTATATACATGATATAAAGCATCAATTAAAACAAACCAGTTTCTACTTTCAACATAATTTTTGGACAATATGAATAACCTACTGAACAATTCTGATATTAAAAGTATACTGTAAAATTCTAATACTGAAGTATAGAATAACTTAAAGTATACATACATATGAAGCAGATACATTCCTTTTCATTAGAAAGTACAGGAATTGGTATGCTTTGCCCAGAGAAAAGTTTCGTTTCATCATTTTCGCAATAATATTTACTAGTATAACCAGGTAAATCCACTAAGGTCTACGTACTGAAAGCTTTCTTTTCCCTTGTATGCCATTAATAAGAACAAATTCACGTTATTTCACCACACTATAAAAAGTAACACAGTAATTGTGTCACTCAGAATGTTCGAAACTTGTTTCACTTTAATCATGTTAAAGTTATTCTTTATCAGAAATCAAAAGACGCAAAGAAAACACTATATGTGAAATATTGTGGTACATCTTTTCTCTAAATTTTCTAAGTTCAGTTGTTGCTAGGTAATTAAAGTTTAAAACAATGTAGCTGAAAGATTTATATCGATAAAAGAACCTTTGTGCTAGTTTTAATTGTTAAAGAAATGAGTAATTGATTATTTTATTATTATAGATCAAAATTAATTTTACCTTTACCTTCCTGCAGGTAGCAGATATTCTGATGACATCAAATATGGTTGCCATATTGACCAAATACTTACTTTTCATCATCATGATCACCATCTCGACTCTCAAGACATCACAAACAATACTATCACAGTTCATTTCCGGTAACAACAGTCCATATAACACGCAATAACTACAAATCATCTGTAGTTTTTACACAATAATATTCAATTCATACATTGCACCGATATACCTGGCAAATCATTAAATTTATTTCATATTACCTATTCGGTAAGGTGAAATCTGACTGTTTTATCAGAAACCTGGAAGCTTTTGACAAGTTAACCACACGTTTAGCTATTGTCCTGCTCTATATCCATCTTAAGGGCCTTGTCATGTGTCTGTGTCTGTATGGCCTGGGTTGGTATTCTTCAAAACTGGGAAGTAGCCTAATAACATTCTTCACAACATACTGATCCATGATCTACATACCAAACTAATAATTCTCATGTACTTATCATAAGAAGCAAACAGTTATTTACATGCGACGGAACCTTTGAATAATTGTAGGTTCATAGATATATCCCTTTAGTAAATATGTTACCGGCAAAATGTTAAATCCGGCATTCTATAGAATGCCTAGGTAATGTATAGAATGCCTAAAATCGAACGTCAAATTATGAAATTATTGATATTTTATACGTTCCCTAGGCATTGTATACTTTACCGGATTGTCTGGCGGCAAAGTATATAATACGCCTGATCCCGCGACTTTTTCCCGCCACCACTGTTTGCGGTGGTATTCGGGTCTTTGTTTAATGGTTGCGAAGCACGTGAGTGCCGTACACGTCAATAATTATCGCAAGACAGTGTTTTATTGTACGACGTTCAACTATCACGCCACGGATATCACCAGAATTGTTCTACAGTCTATAGCATCCGGCTGAGGCTTCACAGACGCTCTCCTGTCATCCTTTCCCGTTGTTCTTGTATCACCATGTCGGAAGGGAGTGCAGTGCCAAGACAGGAATCACGCCACGCTGACATGCAACGACGGTTCTGCGATGAATTATCTCAAGTAAGAGCCAATGCTGCTAAAAACTGTGTTTTCCTTACCGAAACCAGTTACCAAAAGTTAGTCCATGATGTGAAAAATGCTAAGACAATCATGAAGAAGGAACCACGTGACTATTGACTGCTGAAACACTATGACGTAATGATGGTCGAGAATAAGACTAAGTTGATCTATCCTGTTAAAGAAGGTACGAGTGCTATTCAATTTTACGTCGCGGACTCCGACTTATTTGACATACTCCATGTGGTTATTGGTCATGGAGGACGGGACAGAATGTTGAAAGAACTTTCACCCAACTATAAGAACGTTACCAGTCATGATATTCTGCTGTACATTCACCTTTGTGAGCCTTGCCAGAAGAAGCAAAAAGGTGTTTAAAAAAGATGTTGTGGTCAAGCCCATGTTCTTTTCGGAATTCAATTCCCATCGTCAGGTCGATCTCATCGATTTTCAGTCCCATCCTGATAGAGAGTACAAGTTTATAATGGTCTATCAAGATCATCTCACTAAGTTTGTAGTTCTCAGGGCTCTGAAATCAAAGAGAGAGGAAGAAGTAGCCTACAACCTCATCGACATATTTACGTTGCTTAGTGCTCCAACGATTCTACAGTCCGATAATGGCAGGGAATTTGCAAACAATGTGGTAAGCAGCCTAAAGGAGTATTGGCCCACCTTGAAGATTGTCCAAGGTAAGCCGCGCCACTAACAAAGTCAGAGAAGCGTCGCAAGAATAAATAAGGACATTGAAAATATGCTGTGTGCTTGGATGCAAGATTAAAAATCTAGCTGTTGGAGTGAGGGACTGCGGATCGTCCAACTTATGAAAAACAGAGCTTTTCATTCTGGGATTAACGGGTCACCATACGAAGCTCTGTTCGGATGTGAAGCTAAAGTAGATCTTTTGACGTCGTCCCTGCCTGACGACGTTTTACAAGACGTATAGACTGAGGAAGAGCTGGAAAAAATAATAGAGAGCGTACAAGCAACACAACAGCAGGAAGAAAGTCGAGACGAATCAATGCAAGAGGCATAGCTCCCTGCAGAAGACATAGATGAGAATGCAATCCATCATGGAGGAA
>JAGDQP010053630.1:0-13517 GCA_022664845.1 Lepisma saccharinum
AGAACGCATTAAGAGAGACATGATTAAATATATTAGTAGCTTCATTTTCGTAAACAGCCCCTTCTCACATTATTTCCCTATTCTAGTCTGTATCATCGATCCCTATAGGCAATGAATGAATTTTTAAAATTTCGCTTTCTTGCCAAATTATAATTTTACTTCGGATGTTTAACATCGTTAATTGGCAACACTTCACTTTTTGCTCCAAATGGAATTATCATCACTACTCGGTAATATTAACTGATTTACCGTCCATTAAGAAAAATATTTAACTTTGGAAAACACTGATGATCTTCAACTTTTGGTTCCCCAAATTTCATACTGATGCGGGGGTAGTTTGCATGCTCCGAGTTGGAAACCCTTAATCTCGGGGACGAATCTTCTTAGAGTATATGCTCATATAAAGTTATTTTCTCGTTTGAATGTCACAAATTTGATTGAGAAATTTGTTCCACATATTCAGATACAACATTATATACACTGGTCAAACAAATGACGGGGAACAAGCCGGAAACTAAAAGCACATAGAAAACTAGCGATTCAGGGCTTCAAATAGAAACTAGTATCCCTCCCGTAACATACACAGGACGTTTATGCTGTATAATGGTTACTGTAGATCCTGGAACGACGTAAATTGTCATGCAATACAAAACGATAATTGGACAATGAAAGAACAATAGAATTACATGAAATATACAATATTATTAAAATATGCGAATTACGACACAATAAAAATAAAGATAAAAGAATAATGGTAATAATAATAATAGTAATAATAATAATCCTATATATTAAATGCACTCACTCCCTCTCTCTCACACACACACAGATACAGACACCCAACGAACGCAATATATTTTTTATTGGAGTCAAGTGTTACATATCTACGACTAGAAAAATACGTTCCAAATATATATGTATAATTCTAATTGCACAATATCAATGAGAGAAATGTCAGATTGCGTCATAAGAATTTGAATTTAATAATTGCTTGCAATGGAGGGAATGTTTCGCCATATTTCTGAACGCACTGTGGGTGGTAGAATTTGTAACATTGATTGGCAGAGAGTTCTACGTTCTTGCTACTGAAACAGAAAACGAACCAGCTCTTTTGCAGAGTCTGAAACGGAGACATTAAGGGCATTACTATTACGTGTTGAGTAGTGATGAAGAGTTCTTCGAGGGTTAAGTTTATTTGTTAAGTAGAGGATAGTTTTATGTTTTAAAAGTTTAAATATTAAACAAGAATAGTGCAAGTTACGTCTCCTTGACATAGTAAACATATTTTCATTAATCAATTTTTGTAGTACATGTTCCGATCATTGAAGTCCAGGGCTAAATCTTACGCAGACATTTTGTATTTTTCTGCATACATATTGTTTTACTCACGGTTAAGCCCGGTACTTAGACTACATCACAGTAATCGAAAAGTGATAGGATAATATTACGGGCAGGGTAGGATTTACTCTCTTTTGTGAAGTATTCGCGTAGTTTGTAAAAAAAAAACGCAGAGTTGACAGAGCTATTGTACACTGGGTGGACACATAAGAGCTCTAGGTAAGATGTTTGTCCATCTGGACTCCTAGATTTCTGACCACTTGAGAATGTGGAATATTTACGTTCAATAGGCTCACTTTAATTGCATTAGGAAGTATGTTGTTCTGGTTATTTTTTGTTCCTATGAACGTGAATGTGCATTTTTGTGGGTTAACTAATAATCCATTACCAAAGCACCAATAACTGATAGCGCTCATATCTTTATTAAGAAGCGGCACCATTGTATTTAGTAGACTGCATGGAGACGAAATAAATAATTGTGTATCATCAGCGGAAGAATGAACTTGAGCATGTTTCAATGTAAGAGGTAAGTCAGAAGAGTATATTGAATAAAGAAAAGTACCAAATATATAGCCTTGCGGCACACCATAATTAATTCAGAAGAAAGACTAACTCCCACCCTCAGTACACTCCCGCCGTTTTTTTACTGTCAATTATATACAGGGTGGGAAAAATTATTGTTTGAAAATTAACGTGTAAAAGGGGGTCAAATGCAAGCACTTTCAAGATTCGAACCGTGGGTCTCTCAAGTCTCGTTATGCCCGAAATGCCAGCTACTTGAAACGTACAGTATTCTCTATCAGTTCATTCATGTGCACGTGATAGCTATTCTTCCGAGCTACGGAGATTCTGTCGTCTCCAAAGAGTAAAGACAATACTTATTTACTTTTCCTTCAAAAAGTGATACCAGAGATTTGGAATATGTAGCCCTTGAAGTACAACGTCAAATGCGGTTACAACATGGTGGTACTCCACCCCATTTATCTTGGTTGTAGCTCAATGCTTCGCAACTTTGTTTCGTGATAGGTTTATCGGCAGAGACAGTCCATTAAATTCACCTCCAAATTCCCCTACTTTAACGCCCACGGACCTCTTCTTTACCAAAACCAAGTTCCATTTTCAGAAAATTTAGTAGCCCATATTGTAAAGGTTCTCAGCGTCTAATGGAAATCCTCGAGTTTTCTGGAACAGTGCGTCAGTCGTGGGTACGTCGTTGAGAGCTATGTCTACAAGTTGGAGGCTTCTGAGCATTTGCTATTAACGGCGTGAGTACTATTATTTTTTATATATGGCTTCAGAAAACCAGGTATCCTATATTGAAAATTCTTGCATATCTCTCTTGCATTCCTATCTAAATTTCCGTAGCACAGTGTTTACCGTACCCTGTGTACCTTTCTTTTGTAGATAGAGTGAGTGTCTATATATAATAAATATACATTACTTAAGTTACTTTTTTCTTTCTGTGTTACTTCATTTTGATCTCGCTCTCTGCCAACACCTTTTCGTGTTGCGTAATTTTGTATTACGACATCAGCATTGTGACGGATATCTATCTATCTATCTAGATACATAAATAAATTTGGGGTTTTCATGAATGATATTAGGTGATATTCTGATCTGTTTATTCTAGAATTATCTGTGATATTAAGTGGGATTTGTTGCATACATTTATTGTTTTATATTCATAGTATAACATGGAGTGTTGAATAATATCCCTTCTTTAACGTCTCGGATATTTATATACGTATGGTCACTTTAGAAAGCAGGCGCAATGTAACCCATTCCGAATGGGTGGGAAGCATATTATTTCGTACCTATGATCCCCAGTGAAATATAAAGCAATTATAGGATTCTGAACGAGTATATAATGTTCATTTCGTTATATCAATCATACAAGTACGTACGGGAACGAGTCGATATAGATTCATACACTCGTAAAGAAACGGCGTAACTTGTCAAACAAAAAGTCGGGTAAGTTAAATTAAATAAATTCTAAAATTCTATATGAAAAATACCTTTATGTTGTCTGATGCATTTCAGTCCATCAATTTTACATTTCTTCACATTCCCTACGAATTAAAATTGAATCATCACTGTTACTTTAATTAGCTTTTGGGTTGTTTTCAACACTAAAACATTAGGCATTAAATGATATGAGCATATTTGTTACCCAGACGTTGATAAAATATCATATTTATAATAATTGCACAGAAACGAAGGAGGTTTTAACAAGGCATACAAATAGTCATATACATTTTATCCTAAATACTTTTAAATTAACGGTAGCTTTACGAGTGAAAGAATATTGAACGTCAATTAAATACTGCAAAATAAAACTCAATATAGAACAATTTGTAAAGTAGTGCATATATGAGGACATAAGTAGCGAGATGCTTGTGAAAGAATTGTTCTGACCTTAAATAACTATTTAATTGGAGCTTAGGAGGCTGCAATGATAAGGATTTTTTTTTCAGATTATTGGTGTGAAGCACAAGAAATATATAAATTGGAACTAATTGATATGGTGTTAAATTCATTGGTGTTGCTAGGAACAAATATATTCAATTTGAAGAAAACTGTGCCCGTAATAAACAGTGGTATTATACTCGACCAAGTATGTAATGGAAGTTAATGTTGATTTGTCATCATGTTGTTTAAAATGAAAATATAAAATATAAAGTTTAGAACAAATTATCATTTGAGACATATTTAATATTATATTTAATACGTGATATACAGCTTATTTGATGTGTTGAAGTAAAGGTAAATTTTACAAAATCAAAACAAATTAAATTTACGTCATCCAGAGCTGAAATAAAATTTGACTGAATGCAGTATCAACAATATATATGTTTTAGGAGTTCATGATAATAAAAAATATGCGCAATGAGCAGATCCAGAGGATTTGCGCTGGAGCTGAGACAGCTGGCAATCTGTTACAATTGGATTCGTGCAAAAATAAACTACGTCACAACAAAAATGTTTAGGCTCTGGCAACATCTAAACAAGTATGACTAAATGGCAATTGATATTTTGTTCTTTAATACAGTGTTCTATTTCAGCATAATAGCTACGTGCAATTAAACATGTTGCGTAACTTTTAGAAACGCGGTACAACATATATAAATTTAATTGAGAGTGAATTTAGCTGCGATTTTGTTATATATCAAATTGTCTGTTAGATTATTGAAAGTTAACTTAAACTAAATACTATATTCCAACGATACATTCTTTCGTGAATGTACGAGTGGTGTTGTATTGTACCTGTGCAAGCCATGGCGTGTTCATATTTGTAGAGACTATAAGGGCCGATCCCATAGGTGACCATGCTATCAAATTTCTTCAGCGTACATAGCACGGGTGGGTCAAATCATATATTAATTTTGGATAAAAACAAACAACGAGAAAACGAGTGACGAGAAAATTAGTACTATAGGCGGCACTCATGGAACATTATGTCAACTAAAGGCGTGAAATCAAAGATAAAATTCGAATGTAGTTAATAGAGGCACTTTCAGTTTCTTTAGAAATGTTTAGCTGTCGCAGGTCAGTTATTTACAATTGTACAAATTCCAGCATACGGAAATAAAAATGTTTCCTGTGCTTACCAAGCACAGAAAACTTTATAAGTGCGCACTGTATATCTTATGTGTACTCAGATATGCTGAATTAATTCTATATTGTTTTGAAATGTTTGGGCAGTCAAATTTTGCTAGAAACCTCAGTACGCACTGAACCCTTTATTTCAGGAGTAGTTTAACAAACAAGTGTTGGTTCAGTAAGTGTGTTGGGAATTTTAAAACGATCTAGCTCATGACGAATGAACAACCAAGGACAAATATAATGCCAACGTTGGGACATTGACTCAATGATGGACATGAACTTTTCCGGTGAGTTAGGCTGCTAGGAACATATGTTCAGTTGAAATGCGGAGTAGTAGAATAGAAGTCTTAAAAGGTTATAACTATGATCTCACTTCTAACATAGAAAGTTTTCACAAACGTTCACACGCATTTTCTGGAAATCATATTGAATTATTTGGCTCATTTTACTGAAGCTCTGGAAGAAAACTTTAGCCGCTAAACCCCTACACCTGAAACAAGACTGGTCTCAAAATTAATTCAAATGTAAAACGATGCTCTCTTAATTAGCACACTAGGACCATAATCAAACAATAATCAGATTGTGATGTTACGGTAGAGGTGATACATTTCGCGCTACAACAACAGCATGTTCTGTATCTTGAAATTATACATATTTTTTTCCTGTCATTTTTTTTTAAAATAGGAAAGTGGCTATGTCACATAACAATTCGGACCAAAAAGTGTCATAAATTCCTTGGTGAAATTTGTTTTAGGATATATTCATTTTGTTTTCAAGACATTAATGGCCATCTTATCTGTAAATAAGTATGACATATATGGAGAAATATAATTAGCTCGTACTGTATAATACCGAGCCGCCTTACTTCAATTGGTAAAAGTTAACTTCGCATCTGGGAGTGCACCTTCACTGCAAATAGCAGACTATTCTGACTCAGTTCTCTCTCAGTCACACAAGGAACGCGTCGGGATGTTACATTTAATATAGCCCATTTCCGACTCCTCCTCACATTATTCGTACTATCCTATCCCAGCCTGGGCCATAGATGCCTAAGAGTTCTAAATTCAAATGCCATACTACAGTAGTTAACAATAATTATTGTGTTGTGATGCGTATGTTTATTTCATGATTTGTGACATCGCGCATCCATAGATATGGATGAATTATCAACCACAGGTGCTAGACAACTTGGAAAATTAGTGAACCCGTAACTAGGGGATCGTGGACATAATTGCGTGAAGAGTATAAGCCAGGTCACAGGCCAGCAACCTCCAAAAATGGCAGTATGCGTAGTAGTATAATTCATTTCCGAGATCTATGTAGGAAAATGATATTTCAAGAATTCTTACAAGCTTGGTTCAATCATATTAAATTTAATAAATATATACTTCGACAATGGGAAGAAGAAACTAATGCATTTTTCTGATTACACAATTTCATAATATCAAAACATTGGCATTCAAATTTCATACGAGTTTCGAAACCAAGAGCCAAGAAATTACAACTACCATCTCGAATATTTCGACTTTAAGAAGCTGCTCACTTATTTAACTATAAAACCTCCTTTAATATTAATTACGTTAGGGTTTCCAATCTTTTCCAAGTCGCGGAGTTCCTGTACAATAATTCATCTTTATTATCTCGTTTAGCCTGCGACACATGATTTAATAAAAATACGCATCATAGAACAATAATAATCAGCGAGTGCGAGTAAACCTATCCCACCCATTTCATACCTATTTACAAATAGTTTGACTTAAATAACTTGAAAACTAATGCGAATAACTTAAAATGAATTTCACCATTGCATTTGTGAGACGTTTCATGTTCAAATTGATGTCATGACTACCTTCCTATTAACAAAAAAACAGAAGTATTTCTAGATGGAGGACATGCTGCTGTAATAGCTCAAGTTTTGTCCACCTCTCTTGGAATATTACGATATAATTGTTGTTTGGCTCATCGTCTTAATTTGAAAATTATCATAATATATTTTGTCTTTTAAATCACCCTTCGGACCAATATTGACATTTGTTCCGTGATTTACCGTTTAGTAGCTAAAATTTACTTTGAGGACTTGAATACAATGAGCTAATTATTTTAATGTGCAGTTGCAGAAAATTCAAGTGTACGCCTATGGACACTTTGCTTGTGATGACTTACTATCCCTTTTACTAGCTATGGCTCCCAGTCGGGATTGTTTTGTACCCGAAAAAAATGTGGCACCATATCTGTGTACAAACAACAACGAACTAGTTCAATGAACACTGTATTAACATCCCATCGATCTATTTGTAGAAGGACGTAAAACCTAATTGAACTCTGATGAGATACTGTACAACTTTCATAAAAACCTTGCCCCAATAGCAGTGCACTAACTTACGTTATATAAAATTATTAAACTTGAGAACATGAATACGCCTAAACATCCTAAATATCCAGACATGTTTTACATCTACATCTCTTTGTAGATAGCCGGTTCTGTGCCTGTGTATGTCTGTTTCTGTGTGTGTATGCGTGTGTAATTACACATGGGCGTACTTAAAACCTTAAGCACATAGTCAATATATCGAAATTACTGTGAGATAAAAATGTGTATCTGTGTTAATTAGAAATCCTGACAGTATGAATTGAAATAACTTCATATAATAGTTAAATGTCGATGTCGTGAATTTACGACGATACGTATGTTACGCAAGCAGAAACTACAAAGATAATATACATTTTGTAAACATGAGTGTTCAAAACTATTTTGTTACTTAAAATGTAGTTAGTATCTTACGATTTGAATATCCAATTAAGGTGTCTGAGCAGTTGCATAGTTTAATATTTTTGTCAGCTTTGCACTGAGCTACACAAGCCGACGGGGAGTAATAGTTGAAGGCCCACATTCCGTCATTCTCTTCTGGTAATCTGCACTTTCTCATCTCTATAGGTAGTGAGCTTCTTACTTGTATATCGACAACAATTTCGTGAATGACAAATAAATACTCAAATCGTTTATAATAATCGAAGGTTCCTGACCGTTTGCCTATTTTATCTATTGGTACGTCGTAGTAAGGAAGTAGAAGAAGCTGAAAAAAGTTAAATACGAAATTAAATTTAACCATAAACATAAACGTGCTTTAGCAATTCATTTCTAATGGAAAAATTACTTACTCAAACTAAACATGTCCATATATATGAGTTCTGTGGGAGCTAAATTAAATAATCTGTTTCAGAATATTCAATTTATTCCTTCTATATTTTCCCTTTCTTAACTTATTCAAAATCCCAACCTATTTTCCTTGTTACGGAATGATGACGGTCCATGGCTCATAAACCGTGTTTGTAAGAAAGGATGAGACAACAGGAAATGATTGTATTTCTGTATTGAGACTGAATCACATGTATGATGAAATCTTGCCACTCAACAGGATTTTGTGGTATTGATTGCAAAGCTATTTTAGCAATTATTAAAGGAAGTGACTATATATTATTATTGTAACAACAGAAATTTGGAAACCACGAAACGTGGGTTGGCTCCGGAATGATATGCTTTCAGAATTGATCAATAGGAAAGATGGACTCTTCTATCCTTAATTCCTAACCGCAAAATTCCTGGTTTTCCCTAAAAAATTAAAAGACGTAATTTGGCTTAAAACAAACAACACGTGCAATCACTAATTCTCTAAAGATAACGCAATAATTAACGGCACGTCGAAATTTCTAGAAGAAACTACGTCAATCAGAAAGTGCTTTAACTGCTACTCGTATTTGTTTTGTTGATTTGAAGAAGAACGACGAACATCGATACAACAAGGTCAGATCTATTTCAATTTACTTAGTAGACTTTAGAATAATGTTTTTCTATAATCCCCCTTTCCGAGATTGATATGGAGTGTTAATATTTGTTTGCTTAAAATAATTCAGAATCTCTTCAGCAATTATGTTTCCATAGCACTTTGCATTAAGAAATAATATTAGTTTGACATTTTCTATTATTGAGAAGAAAATACTTGAAGTAGTTATAGTAAATGTATTAACGATACGGGAAGGAATTAGAGTGAAGTTATGGTAAGAAATAATTGCACAGCAAAGTAGTTTTGGTCACAGGTCATGCGTGATATAACGGCCTGCTTACAAGAAAATGTCAATGGAACTTCTTGTTATGGGATTTCTGAACACTAAAATGACTTTGGCGATGAGCAATGATATGATTACTCTTGTTTAATTATGCTTCGCCCTCTCCCTCTCTCTCTCTCTGTTAAATGTATCCGATCGATAACTATTCTCTTATTCTGTGTTTAGTAATTTAAGTTATACCTTGAGAAACAGAGTATTCTCCAAATTGGATATTGTCAATTAATTAGAAATATGTACCATTAGTATTTATATATAAAGCAAGAAAAGTTAAATAATGTAACTCCCCCTTTTATAAACTCCCTTATATGGATTCGCCTCACAAAGCTTTGCCTCACGAAGTTGCCCTATTATATATTTGTGAAAGTTTCAAAGTCATAACGATTCCTAAGTTCTCAAGATAACTTTGTTGCCTTATTCTTTATTTATGTTGTCATTGCTTTATTTTTATTGTTAAATAAAATTGATTGAAACAAAGTCATTCTCGAGATCCATTCAGAATTTGAAATATAAAGGTATCCTCACACCTAGACTAATAATTCTTCTCTTTAGGAAACTTCAAGGATTAAGGTCAGGAGCCATAAATGGCCAGTGTGAAATAATTAAGTTTATTTTCAGGAAGGATACTTTGGTTATGTTATTTCGTTAGGAACGTCAGAAGACCTACCAATTGATCTACCACAAAATAATCTACTATACAGCTCTACCTCTGATCTACAGTAAACCTAAAAACTAAACAAAATAACTATTACACATAAAAAGAAACACGGACAAATTAGTTAAACTATTTTTTCAGCCCCCACAATTCCCACGAACTGAAACAATTTATTTCGGGTTCAATTAAAATGTCTTGTACTTAAATATTACATATTCGCTGCTTTATACACGAGACTCGTTCAAATAATAACGGCATTAGTTTAATCTATGAATGAGACTGTGAAAAAAATATGCGACAACTGGAAAATGTCTGGTGTTTGGTTTAAAGGTATCATTATAGAGTGAAACAAGTAAAGTGGGAATACGTCTGGATTTGTCCCGGACTATTTACGTGTAATAGTCTTGTCCGGATATCCGCAATGAACTCTACCCGGACACTGTTTTGTCCAGAGTTCCAGAAATATGTACCTGAAGTACACAGTTATCATGGAATGACGATATAATAATAAAATTATTTTGTTTACAACTATAAACGTAATATGAGTGATCAGTGAATACGCTGCTCGAGATACATTTCGAAGTTTGGATTGAGAAGTTCGGTACCTGTATAATTGATATTTTCTCGACAGTGCGAAATTCGATCGCGTTGGGTGATCGATAATGGCAATCTTTGCGTGTAGACTGTTCTGACATTCATATGACTGATAGTAGTGTTAAGGATATACATTTTCATTTGAGTTGGTTGTAGTGGCTTGGAATGGAAAGATTATAACTGTTTTAGGATTTCCCAAAATATCGAAAGTTTAGAATGCTGTGGAATAGTTGTGCTATGTTCCTTTTTATTAGTAAATGCTTGGGACCTACCTAGAAAGGGGAATTCGGAAACTGAATTTAGAAACTTCTATTAAGTTCTAGTAATTTTTCAAGCAGTTTAATAACAATATATTAAAATGTCATTAGTCATAATTTCTATTTCCATGATTTGATTTAATATTAATATTTGGCCAATGGTTTTATTAATATCTTGTTCTGCCTGGACATTGAAAAAATTCGAATGTCCCCGTTTTCTTTAAGTCCAAAATCTGGTCATCCTAGAAATAGGTTCAAACGAAGTTGAAATTATATTTTTTAACGGATTGGATAGGTTTTAGATTAGACAAATTAGAAAATTTAGTTGGTGTTGAAACATTCCAAAACGAGCTTCTATTCATTTGAGAAAATGCATTGGATATTCTTGCGCGAATAAATTGTTACGGAAACCGAAGTATACACAGGTATGTGGATTAGATTTTTTTTCTGTTGGATCATTGAATCATGCAACTTATTTCTAACGCTACTATTGTTGAATAAATAACAATTATTTGAAACCAGTCAAGTTCTCCGTCATACTCAAGTTGTTATCTCCACCATACGCAAGCAACGCGCCACATTCCCTAAGGAGGAAATTCTTATTAGATATTATATAAGACGTGGAATGATTACGCTTTTTCATGTAATATTTTGCATGTATAATTGAAGTGGAAATCATGGGTATGTTATTTGCACTTGTTCAGGTAATACTTGCAGAACAATTTCCCGGCACATAATTCAGTTTTGTTATTTTTAGATTATTTTAAGAACGATTTCAAAAATTAAGAAACATATACATTCTGTCAATAAAGTACCGAGAATTGGTCAATAAAACAAAATATGCATTATTCATCCAAATTTATTGTATTGCTTTCATAGTAGGCCCCTTCCGAAATAATACACTTATGCCAACGAATAATCAAATCATCAAAACATTTTTGAAACGCATTTTCCGGAATCGACTTCAGTACTCGCCGCGAATTCTCTTTGATGTCTTCTACCGGCTGAAAACGGGTGCCTCGAAGTGGTAATTTGAGTTTTGGAAAGAGACAAAAGTCGGCCCAGAGCCAGATCAGGGGCATACGGTGGTTGTTCGATAAGATTTGTTGAGTTTATGGCCAGAAATTCGTTCAAAATGATAGCCTTGTGAGATGGTGCGTGATCGTGGTGTAAACCCATGAGTTTTCTTTCCACAAATCTGTTTTTTTCGATGCATTTGCTCTCCAAAACGCCGCATAACGCTCAGATAATATTCTATATTTACTGTTTTATCTTCTGGCAAGAATTCCGAGCTCACAAAACTGCGATAATCGAAAAATAAAACTGTCAACATCACCTTCACTTTTGATTTACTTTAACGTGCTTTTTTCGGTTTCGGCTCTGTTGGAAGGCGCGATTCCGAAGCTCGTTGACTGGGTTAAATGTCAAAGTCGTAAACGCATGTCTCACCACCAGTTACAATGCGTTTTATGAATGTGGGGTCGGAATTGACTCGTTCTAGAATGTCTTGAGCGACCATTACACGATTGAGATTTTGCAGAAAACTCAGGTCTTTCGGCACTAGTCGAGCGGCAACGCGTTTCATGCCAAAACAATCGTTTAAAATGGTAAGAATTGATTTGTGAGACACAGACATTTCAGCGGCTATCCCTCTCAGACTTAAGCGATGAATTTCAGTCACTATTTCCATTATTTTAGCGATGTTAAGTTCAATTGAAGACGTTGATGATTGACCTAAGCGAGGCAAATCTTCCACCACATCTCGACCGCTTTTGAATGCACTGTACCAATTATACGCATGTGTTTTTGATAAATTCGATTCACCGTAAGCCTTATGTAACATTTTTAGCTCTTCGGCACACGGAATTCAATTTTCAAAATTTAAGACAGATTCTTTGTTCGATATTTTTATCCACTGTAAACATCGCACACACACACATACTTGAGATGAACTGACAACTAGAGCACTGTAAACAAACTAACTGACAGATGGCGCTCAAATTCCGCGTGAGCATAGAGAGCAGTTGTGCTAACGTAGTGGCAAGAAGAATTTCAATACTCCATTTAAGTGGGCTTTGTAAATGTACAATTCCCGGTACTTTCTTGACAGAATGTAGAATTTGTCTGCGAGTTCAGCAACCTATTTATCTGCAAATTTTGCAACTCCTTTACCATGGACATACCAGTGTAAAGCTAACATCTAGAATCTGAATTTGCATAAACTCTTGCCATGAGGATATCTAAAAAAGACGTCCACGTAACTGTATCAATAGAGGAAGAACACATAGCGAATGAATAATTTAACTATTGATTAAGTCAAAACAAATCTGGAGTTATTTTTTGCATTACAGATTACTTAACACGCATTCAGTGTGCATTAAAAGGAGGGCTCTTTGGAAATTATATAGTTCTTGCAAACCTCACAAATGGGCAGTTATATCTGAAAATAACTCACTGCAATGAATAAGTAGTCAGCCATTTCTATACACGCTCTTGTGGATACAAACTCCTATGTCTGTTGTAACATGTCTAATTTTCATCCTTTTGTTGATGACAATAATAATAAAACTTCAGAAGTCCTTATTTTCAAAAAGATGTGAATTCTGAAAAAATATGTAGTCCCACGTTTTACGTTTCTTGGAAACTTTGATTGTGTTCCTTTACAGCAAATAATCAATGGTGTGCATGTTTACGTAAGGGAATGTCAAACAATAAACAATAGCAAGTGCATTAAGAATGAAATGAACTGGAGTGATGCAGATAAGTAACTGAAAGATTTCCAAATAGTACCATTTTACGGTATTTCATTAATAACAGTTTCAACTATGGTAATACATCCTGTATTTTACTTACGGAAAATTGTCCCAATTCAGTTAAGTAAAATTATTAGTAATATCAATAAAAAAATATATCATATTTATAGTTTTATGCAGCATTCGAATATATGG
>JAGDQP010053631.1:0-13517 GCA_022664845.1 Lepisma saccharinum
AGAAATAGCATAGGAGAAAAAGTTACATTTCAAAATTATAGATATTTTAAAAAAATCAGCAAGTAACATAGATTAATTAACATAAATTCCTCTCTTTTAAATTATCTACTAACTCCTAGCTTCATTTGAATAATATGAAATTAAAAAAAAAAAAATATGGCTCGAGCTGCGGAATCAAATTATTAATATAACGATTACTCAATAAAATAAAATTACTGAAGTAACACGAAGGTGTTACAGGTGTAACGAAAGTTCACCCCTCTGCGGAACTAGTGCCGTACAGTTATTTAATTATAACTTTGTAGTTGAAACCAAAACCTAACTGCATTAAGCAAGCAACGTTGGGTTAGTATATTAAAGTTATGTTACGGTAAGTATCTAAAGTCCTGCCCCAGGCACTCAACTACGATTACAGATACTAAGTAAATCCTGGATAGTCTGTAGGAATGTAGATTTACAGTACAGAGGTACTTCAACGAATCATACTAATGAAAAAAACTCGATATAATATTTAGTATTCGTGCGTTTTGAATCTTTTTTCACGTTAAGCTAAGGGACTTTCCTCAGAAACTAGATTTAGTATCGTTACAACCTTGACAAAAAAGAATTCCTTCCACACTTAATCACAGGCCAATATCCAAAAATATGTTTAGAAACAAGCGTCTCTTTTGAAAACAATAACAAAATATTGTCATTTTTTAAAAAAAACTCGTTCTTCTCTAAGCGAAAAGCGGAATTTTACTTAGATTATTGGGTATAGTCCTCGTTACGTACTGTTTTGCTTTAATTCTAACGCCATGCTATATTTCTGTATAGTTTTCTTTTTTTTGAAACCTGTATATTTCAAGTTCGGATTACGAAAAGTGGTCCAATCCACTCTATTCATAGCTATGAGAAAAAGATTTTAAGATGAGTTGATTTCGAACATAAACTAATCTATGAAAGACAAGCAAATGAAGTAGGATTTTACGTCATTTAATTTGGCTACATATTTACCTGGCAAAACCTAGAAGCTAATGTAACTCAGTTTGAAATATAAGGTGAATCACTTATCTTAACCCTTCAAGTGCGTATTGTTTTCTGAGTTTCGTTCTGTATGTTTAAACTTTAAAATGGGTCTTCAGTTTTGAGTCACCCATGGATTGACCATAGGTTGATATTCCGTTTCCGTCCACAATTGATTACGTGATTATGTTTTGAATTTGATTGTTATTTAAGGCTATTTTGGCCCAGGCCGAATTGTTGATGGTAGGAGAATTGGTGGAATGAAGAAAATTGGAGGAACAAAAAGAACCTAGACAAAACCCACGGACACGGTGTTCATCCACCACTAAGCCCACGTGGCACTTTTCCGGGATCGAACCGAGGACCCCACGTACCAGAGGTGAGCGCTGTACCACCGAGCCCCCGTGGGTCCTACATGATTATAATCCCATTAGATATTCTATTTATCAGTAATGTAGGTAAATGTTCAGAATACTGTGGTAATGGGTATATTGATGGCTTAGGTAATGAATATATTTTCCCGTTGCAATTGTACGCTAATTATGTGAAGTTCCATCGTGAAAATTTTTCCCCATGAAAATCCTTATGGTGTTGTCATTTCCTCAGTATATTTTTTTCCATAAAAAGGATTAATATATCAGCTAAATTTTTAAGTTTCATATACACTATAGTTTTTTCTAAAATATGTTCAAATTATTTCTTGGTTTAACCTAACTCAACATGTATGCATGCGCAGAGACTGACGATATAATCATCTATTAAATGAGCAAGGTTAAAACCATACATAAAAGATTTTTCATTTGGTCTCAGTTTCTTCATTGTGATTTTCAATTAGATAATGAAGGAATATTTTTTGAGGAAAATAAAAGGTACAGTGTCTGTGTTTATTTGAGGATCAGATGGCAAAGTTTTTAAAGAATTGACTTTCTTACAGTTTCTTTTAATATTTTGTTTCAGATTGGTTAGACAATGGGAATAATAAGAAAGCTTTGCAGGAAGCCGAGAAAGTTCTCAAGAAACAGCCAAATTTTCAGTGTGCGAAGGTGAGTTTCCGTTGTAATAATGCCATGCATCACTGAGTATGTTAACCACCACCACGAACATGTTCGGATCATTTCGGAGGCTATTGTGCTATCTAGACTATAATCTTAGTTTAAGTTTTACGAGTAGCTCTGCACACACATACTGAATAAAAGGGAAAGGCGAATGAAACTATGATACCTTGTCAACACCAGGATTCGAGTCTCGGACCTTTTGCATGTGTTGTTAACATCTACGCCACCAAGACTGTGTGAAAGGAAGCACACGGTGATGCTTCTACGAACTTCCCGTGAGTGAGAACTCGCAGTAACTGGTCTTCTTTCACATGGCAGCTCATACAAGAAATATTTAGGGGGGTTGTTAGGTATTGTATTGATGTACATAGTTCAGGGTGTATTAAGTCTGAAGATTGTGTGTAAGATTATATTTAGAAGTGTACAGTCACATTATTAATAAAACAAGTGATAATTTTAATAAACCATACGTTTTTGTTTTTTTTAGTTTGTCGCTACAATTTATTAGAACAAATTCTGAGGGGCAGATTTCTTTTAAGAGATTTTCGTTTTTTAAGGTACCAATGCTGGCTAATTAGAAAGTTCAGTTGGGCGGAAACACACGCAATTAATTCCTTGTACATAAATTTATAGCATGGTGAGTTTGCAGATTCTATGACACATGCAAGAGGAGAAAAAGAAAGTAGTAATGGCCATGGGTGCGCCTGAAAAAGCGCGCGTAGGTTCTGACAATATTTGTCTCTCCAGTAGGCAGGGCTCGAAATTAGCAGTGGTCCACTGGCCGACAACCAGTAAAAATTTCCAAGGGCCAGTAACTCAAAAATGTCTGTGGTCCTGTGAGTCAGTGCTTTCTAAAGTTCCAATATATGAATAAACATACCTGTAGGCTGTATTTACATTTTATCGAAGTGCTTTCTTTGTGATTTTAAAAACAAAAATTGTGAAATCGCAGAACCGTAGGAGCTTACCAACACCTCTGCCGCAAGTGCCGGAGACGGGAAACTCGTATACTACGCGGATACGCCATCTTATCACTGAATCCATATTGTGTAATCATGACATTGCTCCGGCAATATCCTTCTTTACAGACGCCCAATATTTCTCTCTGCGGCCCCAGTCTTCCAGCAGATTCGTCCGAAGAAGATATTTAGTGTAATAAAAACAAAATGAGTGTGATAATTCAGACCTCAGGCATTCCTATTTGTTAAGCATGATCTTGTATTCCTTGACTGGATTTTTACAGGGCTATAAGTATTCTTTCGTATTAGGTATCCTATATAGCCTGTAACCTAAATGAGTATAGTAAAGTGGACTAAAATTCACGCTAATTATTTACTGATCTTAAAAAAAATGCCAGTAAGGGCCATGCTAATAATTCGCAACAAAAACGAAAAGGCATTGTGCCAAACTTACTGGCTGTAGTCATACATAAATTAAACAGAGATAAAATTAGGAGTTAGCATATGATGAGGGTAGTTTTACAGTGTTGCCAACATGGTATAAGTTTATTTTTTTTTTCAAATGGCAGTATGTCAGTTTTACTGAGTCGTCGACGTCATATGCGAACCACAAAATTCAGCATTGCAAACTGTAAATACTATAATATTCAGAAAGTTTATTAATTTCGTATATTCCCAGTTTCCAACACAACATTCTGTACTTCACATGTGGTGTGTATCATTACTAGGGCCAAGTGCCATCGCTTGTGAAAAAAGCACTTTTCTCCATAAGCATGTTCGATGTGCCACCCGTATGTTCTCATTCTTGTTCAAAGTGCTATATCAATCAGGAAGTGGTAAAAACAATTACCAGTAAGGAGCGCCGATCTAAGTGCCAAGCCATGCTGCCCGCCACCTGATGTTGCAAGTGCCAAACTGACGAGATAGTACATAAGTTGTTAGTCAGTGGCCATAGTTCTTGAACTTGTGATAGCGATCTCGCCATCATCGTGAAACGCAGCTAATTAGGCCGTTCGTTCCCTAAAACTTACACAAGATGGTTGAGTCATCTAAACGTGTTAATCCATTTCATGTAATACCAATGACTTCCATTGATTTCTTTGATTTTAAGGAATTTTCTCATACACTGTTGACACTGAAGAAATCCAACATTTCCAGATGCATAGTGCATGTGTGTCATACGCATCTTTCACAAGTAGTTATTAAAACTACTTACGATGACAAGAGAACATTGGAAGTTATTCGATGTTCTCAAAAGAGAAAAATATGTTGGTGATATACTGATCTGCTACATCTGAAAGATCAACTCCTTTGGTCTGCTGAAAGATCTGATGACTATGTTGCCTTTTCTTTCTGAGCTCCATCATTCCATGAAACAGTGGGAGTGGGTAGTGCGTATTTTGTCTACGGGGTGCCTACTGACCTGGAAAACCTGGAATTTTATTTTGGACCTGGAAAGAGCCTGGAGTTCTAGCGAAAACCTGGAATTTTTTGAAGTTATTATTTTTAACTTAAATATTCACTTTATTAATTCCACTTTGTAAACGTTTAGAAGAAACTGTATTGAATTTGTGAATTGAAGGTCACAGAATGAGGCATGCAGTAATTAATCTTTGTGAGAAGCTCCTCAGTGACTCTCAGACTTCTTATGCGTACGGGTGTGACGACCCTGAGGGTACCCGAGCCTATTATATCATCCATACTTACTCTGATTGATGCTTTGTTTTTTTTTTTCCACATTTCATCTTTCTCTTATCCTCTACTCTGATCATGTATGTCTTGTTTTATGTTCTAATTGGGTTAATGTGTTTATGTACTTTGGGTCTATGTTAAACAAAGTTTTGATATTACCTTAACTTTAATATATATTTTGTCAAGTGTTTGAATTCAAATAAAGCCACTTTAAACCCACAGAGGACCCGTATTACCCGCCTTAAGGTATGGTTTTTAATGTCGTCTTCGTAAAGTAGTTGCTTCAATATGAATTGGATAAGTTTGGAAGGGCTCTCGCTCCATCTTCAGGCCGTCGTTGAGATGTAATTTAAGTGTGTGTGTTTTTTTTCATAATTTGTATACATTTTACCTACACATGGTAGAAATTCGACAACAGTTCTTTCAATATGTCCGCAGCCACTCACTTTTTTTTTTTTTTAACAAGTCTGGTGTTTAGGAACAGTGACAGCGGAGTAATTTAAAACTAGTGGGTTTTACAATTGGACTGAAGTGTTTCTTTTTAATAAATAATGCACTTTTTTCCACATACTTACATTTACATATTTATTAAACTTGACAAACAATATCTCACAAAAAGCTACAGTTATACTTAAATTGGCCTACATTTCTACGGCGGCCTGAAGACGGAGCGAGAGCCGTTCCGAAAGACCTAGCCAATTCATATTAAAGCAACTGCTTAAGAGGATGGCATTAAAAAGCTTACTTTAAGGTGAGTCATAATAGTTTGTTACGTTCAGTTGAATTTGAGTTTGATTGTATTTATTGTGTTTAGGCAACTTTAACTTAGTCAGGTAATTGCTAAAATAAACATACGTTGTTTATTTCGAAGAAGAAAAAGCTGTATAAATTAATAATACATGGGCTGAATGCATTTGTGTAAATAAAGTGGTCATTCTCCAACAAGAAGAATATGCAGTAAAATGTGTTTCGAAGTTTGGTTTTACATGTACATTAATTTTCTCAACCACCTGCTGATAGGGGAATATTTTACTTTATTTTCTTGATTGAAATCTCTGGAAAACATACATTTTTAGTTAGTACATAAATATTATTTTTTCATGTTCTGTAATGACTTAAAGAAATAATATGTGCTTGGTATACTTCTTTTAATTGATAATATTTTTTTTTGTTTGTTTGCAAGAAGAAAATTATATAAATTAATGACCTGAAAAAGTAGAAAAATAGACCTGGAAAAGCTGGAATTTGAAAATCAACATCCAGTAGACGCCCTGGTCTACTAATGTGGAGGAAGGGTTCAATAGTAAAATCATATTGCTGGAACCCTGACCTGCTATAATCGTAAGTTACAATGTTGCACTTCAACAGGCATAACAATTTAAATAGTAAACTGCTGATTGACACTTGCTATCTAAGATTACTTTGCATAGCACATAGAACGATCTTCTTACTTATGTACCGAGCCGTCGTAGCTCAGTGGTAGAGTGTTGGCGTAACATTCGGGAGGTCGTGGATTCGATCCCAGCGGCCGACCAACGTGACTGGGTTTTTTCCAGAGGTTACCCTCAGTCACACGAGGCAAATGCCGGGATAGCACATTCAACATAGGCCCTGGTCGGCACCTTTCCGATTCCTTTCCCCCTCCCCTATCCCGGCCTGAGCCTTAGATACCTAAGGGCCATAAATAAAATTCAATTCCTACGTTTTTATCTCCTTAACAATTCGGTTTTTGGTAATTCTGACGTATACAGCACGCTCCTGTAGTGTTATAAAACCGTCTACATTATGTTGGAAGGCGTACGTTATATAAAACCAAATCTATTCAATTTTCTGCTTCTGTAAAATTTCAAACTAGACACTTTCGCATATCCACTCTTCATATGTTGTCGAACAGATAGAAGAGTAAGACTTCCAAGATAGCTGGCGTCCACTGCAGACGAAGACAGTAGCGGTCGCGCAATATTGGAACTGGAGCTGGTAGAATTTTTGTGTTGAAAAGTAGGCCGGATATAGAGTCAGTCACAAGAAGTAGTAATAAGGAAGGGAAACGCTATCAGAGAAAAGGAAAAATAATTATTTGAAAAGATATGGGATACTTGAGATGGGGAAAACAACAGGATAGAGGCTTTAAAAAAAAAATTGTCCGGGATGAAGTGCAGTTTCTAAGGAGGGGAAAATAAAGGATTACTGCAGATTTAGACCGGGTTCCAGTTTTATTCCCTGAGCCCTGAATACAGACACCTTCCAAAAACCCAAGCTACCATCTTACCAGGAAAGGGTATCAGCAGTAAAATCAAATAAGTAAATTCTTTTTTTAATAATAATTTGTGTTTGTGGTAGGAGATAGAGTTTGAAATAAAGTTACGTGGAAACCCATATCAAAAGAAGTGTTGTGCAGCTCCGTGTGCGTGCAACTGGATCATTGGGTCTGTTGTTGACAGAAAAGTGGTGGTAGTTATTGATATGAAGGTTTGAAAGACCACCTGTTTCTTCACATAGAATGTTCTTGAAAGACACCCATTTGAATGAAGTTCGTGGTCGTGGTGGTTCGTAAAAATCCACGTCATCATGTTCGATGCTGATATCTTCAACAATTCCAATATACCAGTTTTCGTCGTAAATACACGCAACACGTCACCTGTTTGGAGGCATTGCAAGGATGCTTTTCTCACATTTGCTTCCTGAAAGTCTGAAGAAATTGAAGTGCGAAAGCACCTAACTTTTGCGTCACTCAGAGGTATTTATGATATGACCGTGTTTTAGAAACAGGTATTTAATAATACCTCTAACTTTTAGTATATAATAATATCATACAGACTTGTTATGGGGATGGAATTGTATATTTTTATCAGGTCCCCCACCAGAGATAAATACCTGTGAAGTACGCACTTTTTTTTCTCACTTCTCTGCATTTTTAATAATTTTTATAAAAGAAAAAAGGAACACGTCTAAGCGTTGAAACTTGGTGAATGAGCACTTCTATATCAGACCTCTTTATCCAGAAAAGCTCACCTTCCTGATCATTTGCCTTCTTGCAAAAATCGTCTTCTCAACTCGGAACTTTTAACGTCAATGATCAACTTTTTTTCCTGCTATACTTCATGGACGATAATGGCTAATAGTCTTGTAGCTTACAATTTTCTGACCATTTTGGTTTTTGTTCCACATCGATAGAACAACTAGGGGCTGAGATACGTCAGATTCGGTAACCCCTTACACCACCACCAAATGGCGCATCTTCGAAAACAAATATGGCTGCCACTCGAAACCTAAAGTCACTAAAATTAAAGTAATGATTGTTTTGAACTAACGACATGGTCAGGTAACTGCACATCAAAAATCAGATTTTTTAAAAATTGTCGAGCAACATGCATTGGACCAGCAGGATGTCTTGAAGAAATACTCAATGTCTTTTGAGTTTAGGAGTGGCAATCTCGAATTTCGTGGCTGGTCATTCATCTTCTCTTTGTTGCATGCTAATATCATGAGTTTGGCTTCTGTGAATTCTGTAGACACCCTGACGGAAGTGGTGAGGGCGTTGTTTTCTAGCGTAGTGGTTTCCAACCGCCAGTCCGTGGACCGGTACCGGTTCTCGGCAAAGTAATACATTCCGTTATGTAACTCTTATTTTGTACATTTCGACAGTTAAAAATTGAGATTTAAGTTTATATTTCCTTTCGAAAACAAGTAAAATCTGAAGATCTGCTATCAACTTTTGAACGTCAAATAAACCCCTAACTTACTGGCATCTTACAGGTCCTTGAAATATTTCTCCTGTAGTTTGCTGGTCTGTGAGTAGCAGAAGGTTGAAAAACACTGTTCTAGAGTGATGCCCAAGGAGTGTGAGTTTTTATTTCTGGTCAATATGAAACTGGTTCAGTTACTCAGTAATTTGTTGAGAGTGGTTTCATCGTGTGACCAAAGAACAAATATTTCGTCTGTAGAAACGAATCCAAAGTAGGGGCAGTTTTTAGTTTGTAGGAAATCGTGTCCAAGCTTGTCCATGAACTGTTTGGCATAGGTTGCTAATTCTCAATTTCCACAAATAATGTAAGCGTGTGTGAATGGATTTGTTTGTTTGTTTAACAACTTATTTTCTTCGTTATTTCCAGGTCTTAAAGGCGTTGGCTCTTTTGAGGCTGGGTAAGGAGCAAGAATGTGAGCAAATTATAGAAAGTGTTCAAGAAGAAGTGCCTACGGATGATTCCACTTTACAAGCAATGACGATTTGTCTGAGGGAGATTCATAAATGTAAGTATTACCAATCTGTCCTATAATACCGGTACTTAGTGATGACGCAGGTAAACATAATTTCAAGTGGATAAGAAGTATGTATCACTTCAGTTATTACTTACTCCTCGAAGTAACATGAAATAATCTTGATAAAATCCGAGTTCCGCCAACTGTAGTATAATTGTCTTTCTCTTTTTTAAGAACAGTGTTAGAAGTTGGGTTAGTGTCTTAGCCACATTTGCTTGTCCAGAAACTGGGGAAAACTAGGGAATTTGATTTTTCTAGGAGTATCAGGGAAGAGGCGGAGATTTTTTTTTTTTTTGAGAATGTAGACAACTAAATAATAGAAGAAATTAATTTTCAATCGGCCTGTTAAATTTAAAACCCTTGAAAGTGAAAAATGAAGAACGGTTAATTTGTTAAAGCAGTTTTTTTTTCATACAATAGAAAAATATAGGGGCAATGTCATTTCTTGCACTTAGAGAAAGCTCGTTACGGAGACTTACTCTGGGTTTAATTTAGTTCGGCTGGACTGATACCAGGTGGCAGGGAAAAGATCGGGGCGTTTGCTATCCATATATTTGGGAATTATAACAACTTCGGATTAAAATGTATATATGACTGACCTCCAAATAACTTTTCCCAAAAATTGCTTTCTCGCAGCCAAAAAGTGGTTAGTTCACTCGTTTTCTTCCCAATTCTTTGTACTCGTAAGCAATAACATATTCCCATTTGATATTCAGTTGCGTCTTATCTGCTGATCTTTTGATATAAGGCGATGTTGTAATGGTCTTAAATGAATGGAATGTATGAATCAGAACTGTCACTGTAGCTGTCACCGGAACTGAATCGTTTCAAGATGGCAGCCGAAGTGTTTCTGAAGTCACGTGGACTTTTGGTCCTCTTTTTAACGTAAAGGCTGTCCGGCGGTCTGGACAGCCGTGGAAAGCCCGAGAATTTAGTTGGTTAGGGAATGTTCTTCGTATGAGTTTTCTCTATGCTTTGCACAATTTGTGGGTGTTCCTGCCCTTAGAAAACTCACTATGTTCACGGTATAGAATGAAGTCTCTTTTCCTTGAAGTTTTGCACAATCCGGTGGATAGAGAACGCTTGCGTTACTGGGAGCACCATTGAAATTTTGGCAAATATTCGAGTTTATGCAAGAGTAATGAGTTGAAAGAAAGGAACCTAGCTGCTACCAGTTGTGTAAAGGAAAGCCTGGTGAGATCAAAACCAACATTTGTCTGTTATTGCAGCAGATATGGAGACTTCCTTACCGGAGTTTCAGTCCCATTCTCCCACTGGCTTCTTTCTTGTATAATGCTTCCACTTCCCTCGTCACATTTACATTGGGAAGATCTATAAAACCGGAAGTGATGGCTGGAACTCCTCTATGTAGGAAGTGGTGACTGGAACTCCTCTATGTAAAGTGGAATTGACTAAGGAAAATAATTTGTTGCCTGCGAGTGAGATAGACCTTGGTTATACCACCAGAGGTGCTCTGTGAGAAAAGTAGAAAACAACTCCGATGAAGCCCTTCGTTTCACGTACTTGTAGGAATTTGTGTCCAAGTTAATGCATCGCACCTCTTATTTTTAATCTAATCAGAACTGTTTTATGCGTCGACCCTTCTATTGCGTGTGGAAGGTAAATTTAGGCGTTTTTTTTTATCTTCCCACTTAAAAAGATACATCTTTGACAATCTAAAAATAATTTAAAAAATTTAGTCTGGGAAACCGGAAAAAGTCAGAAGTGTTTTTGTTCCTGCTCGCTGGACCCTATGTAACAGTAAGCCTAGGGTACAAACACTTGCTATGTATATGTACACGTGTATCAAGATGCTCTAACGACGACCCCATATTCGTTTGCCATCTCCCACGCACGATAATCATATGTTATCAAACCATAAGAGATGATTTACTGTAATATTAGCTTTATATTTCGTATATATATGATAAGAAAGTCGACACTGAAAGTTTGACTCATGATGCCGGTCGGCTACATGACGACCCGATGGTCATTTTGCCCTGGTCAAACAAAAGTTTTTGTTAAGTCTTAACACGGTGAAGTACTGTACACTTTTTCATTTGTTACCAGTTTTAGTACTCATTGTCAGAAGTCGAAAAGTCCCGGACTCCAGGTCGCCATGACTACTGGAAATACGAGTTAGGCACCTAGCTTTTTGACATTAATATTCCCCAATTTTTACTTGCCAGTAGTTCAGATTTTTATGTGCTTTGAATGGATTAAAAACAAAATAAATTCGGTATAATTTTCAAGGTTTCCACTTGAACATGTAATTCCGGTGAGTTAACGAGTGTTGTCCGTTTACATCCCTTGTATATTCAGACGTCAACCGGCGCGTTACAGAACAGCCGTGGGCTTTGTAAAACTTCATGCCTTCAATTTCTGTAATCTTCAAGGCCTGTACACTAAATTTGTACTTTTTATGCCAGTACCTATAATTTAGGCCAAAACATGTAGCCTATGCATCAAATTGTATTTATATTATTGTGACGCCTGATTTTCAGAACTTGCGCCTAGGTCAGCAGATAATTTTTCGAGCCCTACTTATCGTTATTTATGGTGTAGAGGATTTTCTGTCTAAATGTCGCTCAAGATAGCGAAAATCGTGGAGAAAGTAACGAAAATTATGTTGAGTGTGACTTTAAAAAGCTGCATATATTTTCGTGGTTATGCTTAAAATGTTTTAATTAATCGTACGTGGAGGAGAAATCTACAAGCATGTGTTTGTTTCTTTTTTTAGCTGAGAAGATTTGTGAGATTTACGAGGCAGCTACAAAGAAGGATCCTACCAATGAAGAGTTGCTCACCCATCTTTTTATGGCCTATGTGCGAGTGGGAGAATATAAAAAGCAGCAGCAAACAGCACTTTCTTTGTACAAACTGAAACCAAAGAACCCTTATTATTTTTGGGCAGTAATGAGTGTTGTGATGCAGGTGAGTCGAATGTTTTAAGCTTTCTACATTTTTAAAGCTTATTCTCCTTGTCTGTTAACCAGCATTCATATGAAGGTGGAATACATAGAGAAAATTTTCTCTTCTTTTAGTAAATATAACTTTATTCCGAAACCTTTTTTTTACAAATCCAAAAGTTTCTCTGTCTAGATTTTTTCTTCTGTGTGTATGTATAAACTCTCATGCACGAAATTTTGTGTTACTATGGGTGTTGTGTGAGCCTCCTGCGTGGTCTAGTCGGTAGTGCGCTCGACTTCAGTGCGAGCGGTCCCCGGTTTGATTCCCGGTGGGGCTAAAATAATGCCTGTTGACCCAGCATCGTGAGGACAATTGGGGAGCTACTTGAATTAAAGAAGTAGCGGACTGTGGACAGGGAAGTCAGATACACTGCTACGAAGAGGCATAACGCTGACCACGTAACCCTCTGCTTGAACGTAAGACAGCTGTGTGACAGGTCAGGGCCCTTCAGGGCTATCGCACCACCTAGTTGTTTTTTATTGGTCTTGTGTATAACATCCAAAATATTATGCTTAGAGTTTTTTAAGATGCTGTGATAGGCCGGCATTGGATAGTCTTTTTTTGCGTCGGTGACATAAACCTTGAATAGATTGAAGGTGAATCTGGATCACAGTTTGGGTATAGCAGTCACATGGGTTTTGTTTATGCACTTACTTGAAACAGCTCAGATCCACCGTAAAATATCGATAATCGATAAATCATTTATCAAGTACAAAGCATGTTACAGAAACACAGGTTAGTCTTCTAGCATTTATCAGGTAAAATGTGGAATAGTAAAAGCAATTTTGCCGTTACCAATCATATTGCAGTTTATGGACATAAACCTGTTAATGTTTATCATATAGCATCATATCATATTTAACGGATCATATAGCACTGTATGATCCGTTAGACTAGGAATGACACAGAAAGGACTAGAAATGTACTTTATTCTTAGTCCAAAAGTTGCACTTGGGTGCTGGTTTGCTTAATAGAGAATGGGTTTAGTTTTTCATTGAATTTAAAATCAAGAAGAAATACAAACCGTGAACATTATTTACACTCCGTTAGATTTTACACTTCCCAGCCGGACGAACAATAAATATGATGCTGAATGGAAAGCAGATGTGTAAGTTTACGCTTTCCATTCTCGTATTTTTATCTGCTATTAATTCCTTAAGAACGGATTCGACACGGATCTAAAAGTTTGGAAGCGTACACAAACAAGTTGCCGGTATTCTTACCTGTGCAGGTTCAGGACATATCTGAAATATAGCACAATATATAGTGCAATAATCCTCGCTGCAAAGTATGTCTCATTTTTGGTTCCGTCTGACCTTCGAGCATCCCGTCACTTTCAAAACATACTCTTTCCGACACTTGGATCAGCTGCATTTCCTCCAATTTTATTTTACTTTTTACGGTTTAACCTATGTTCAACCTTCTGAGTTGGAGAAACCCAAACACCTATAAGCATCCGGACCAGAAACCATTCTTACTCCTCCAAATCACAACTACCTCATCTCCTCATACCAGAACATACTTCACAGCACGGCCGCACCTTTGAAGAAACGCTCTGTGTCATCATTCTGAAATT
>JAGDQP010053632.1:0-13517 GCA_022664845.1 Lepisma saccharinum
TTCTTCTGCAGTGAGCGAGGGTGAGAGCAGCTTCGTCACGATCCGGGTTGATTCACAGGGCGCTGAAAACTCCATAGACTCAAAGTCTATTCGGGCGCGTAACTCCTGTAGGAAATCAACTCCCAGGATCAGTGATGTGTTTAGCCTCTTGACAATTAAGACATTCAGTGCTGCCTCAACTCCTGCTAGCTCTACTAGCACAGTGGTTCGTCCTAGCGCCTTGACTCTCAACTTTCCCGAGAAGTCAATGAGGACTATCTCATTCGCAGGTTTCAGACTTGCGTTCTTCACGTCAGATGATATTTTCCTCCATACTTCCTCTGTCATGAGGCTGGCCTCACTACCAGTGTCCAATAGTGCTGTTTTCTTGTGCCCATTTATGCACACTTCGATGCAGGGCGTCAAGTATCGAGTGCAAGAATCTTCTTCTGGCTCAACATCTTCGTCTTCGGGGGTGAGCCAAGTAGCAAGCGTGCGGACAGTTATCTCTTGTGTTTCTTCCATTGACCTGACCGGCCACTTAAGAGTAAGAATAGGTGCGGGCGTTGTTCCTTCTTCTTCTGGAGTGGTGGGCTCTTTGCTCAAATTCTCCATTTCGTCCTCAACTCGAACCCGTCTGTTGAGGATAGCCTCTAGTTTTCCGACGGTCCTTCGTTCGGTGGAGTACTAGTACTCGGGTTCTGCACATTTGGCGTGATTGGTGGCGAAGAGTTCAGTTCATCTCGTCTTCTTCTTCTTCGGTTTCTTGATCTCTGTGGTATGTCAGGTACCTCTTGGACTCGCTGAGACCGAATATGTCTGGGTGGCCTTCTTCGTACCCCTTGACGATCACGGAAGGTCTGTCCTCCTCTCCTGTGATTGTTTTGAAGGTTATTGTGATTCCTGGGTGGAGCTTGGTTTCCACCTGGTGGATCGGTTTCTCTTTCTCTTCTGCCTCCACTTCGTGTATCTTCACCGATACGGCCTCTACCTTGCCTCTGATCTCTCACCCCTTGAGACAGCTGGTTCCGACGGGAGAGATTCACGTTTCTTTCCCGATTTCTGAACTGCTGCTGGTTCTCTCTTCTGCCTCCATTTCGGTATGCGTTGCACTCCCGTTGGAATCTTTCCAGCCTGTCCAGTTCCTCGTTGTCCCAGAGCACCATAGACAACTGCTCAGTGTCGGTAAGTTGTATTCCAATGAGTTGTCTCTGTATGCGTATCGGCAGCATGCTCTTGACGTTAGACAAGATTTCTGCTTCCGACATCGTAGGGCTGAGCTCTTTGAAGGCTCCTACCTGCTCCCAGAAGAAAGCTCGTAGAGACTTCCTGGCATCTGGTCTAAATCGGGTATTTCTCAATCTCGTGAGCTTGCGTTGGATCACTTGCTCGTTTTGGAAATTCCTGAGAAATGCACTCCTAAATTCTTCAAAGCTATGAAAAAGATGCATATGGTTATCGATCCACATGCGAGCTGCTCCTAGCATAACCCTAGGCATGATCGGAAGTAGCTCTGCCGTGGAGATGCCATAAAGTCTACAGTCTTCTAGCAAGCGTTGAAGATATGAAGATGGCAGTACGGAGTCAGCTTCTGGATCAAAAGTTGGAAGATCTCCAATTTTTGGTGCGCGCAGGAAGCTTCTGGCACTCATCTGGGATGCCGAAGCACTCTCTTCAAATTGGCTTGTAGTCGACCTCGCCTGCTCCCCGTTGTCTGCCATAGGTGTCTGTTGTTGTGAAAAAGGATTGCTCTGATTTGTCTGTACAGTGGAGGGTACTGCGGTTATTGTATGCGTTCTCAAGCGAGCTTCAAGCTGCTGAGTTAGGTTGGTCTCCACCTCTGTCAGCTTGTGATTCAGCTCCTGTTGTCTATTGGCAGAATCAGCGACGACTTTTTCAACTTGTGACTGCAGGTTAGTCAGCTGTTCCTGCTGTCGCTGGGTCAGTGCCGCTTGAGTTTGGATGTGTTCCTCTGTATCGTGTAGTTGTTGGTTGATTGCACCATGTTCATTGGTGAACTTTTGGCTGAGTTGGTCCACTCGTTCGGTGATTTCTGCTTCTAGTCTCTGAACGGAACCTCTGGTGTCCTCAATCTGACGACTGAGTTCTTCCCTGTCAGCTCGCATTTCCAGTATGAGAGCGTGCATTTCCTGTTGTCGTGTCTCCATGTTCTTTGCAGTTTCTTGGGAGCTGAGCTTGACCTGTTGCAATTGTGTTTCTAAGGTCTTGGCACTTTCTTTCGAGCTCTCTTTGACCTCTTGGAGTGCCTGTTCTATTTTGTTGATAAGGCCCTGCAACCAGTCAGGCATTGCTTGGGCTGCAATGGCTTCTGCACGTTGGGGCGACACCACATTCCCAGTGTCCTGGTTGCTAGTTGAAGGATGTTGAGGTACTTCATCTGCCTGCCTTGAAATGTGCTCAGCTTGACGCTGCGATGTCTGTTCTGTGATCAGATTCGCGCATGTGAGGCACGAGGCTAGGCTATTCACATCCGCGGGAGCTGGTTCCCACACGTCTCGCCCACAGGATGGGCAGAATTGTTCCTCGCCGTGCATTATTCTTTCTCTTTCCTTTCTGGTGTCAGAGCGCAGTTTTGGCATCTGTTCGTCTGCAAAGGAAAACTTTATCTAATATGTGGTACACAATGCAAAATAAAAAAATCACTAACACAAGTATATATAACACTAACAAAATACCAGATATATATTTAAAAAAAATAGTCATAATACGCTAAAGTAGAATAGACCGTTGTTTATCACACTCTTATATTTCTCTCAATATTTCATGATAGTGCACGAGATTCCCTCTCTTCCTTCTCTCTCATCCGACCGTTACTTTTGCTTGATCGATGTGTTGCTTCCTTATACTCAAAAGAAACTTATCTAACACTTACTTGAGGCATGAAACCCCCCTTTTCTAATACAATAAAAACTAAACGTTGACATAAGAATATAAATACAAAATAACACATTATTACATGAGCTTACATACTAAGACACAAACAAAATTTCAACACACAAAGTTACTGCTTAATACATAAAAATACTTAAAATATTACTGAAACACAGAAAAATTCACACTTTCCAAATACACAAATATCATTGAAATACTCACAAAATATGGAAATGTACACTGGAAAAAGAGATATCTATGTGTATACACATACATCGGACAGAAATGCGTGTGTGCACACCTAGATCTTTAAGATACACTGATTGATTAGGCACATTACCTTTGACCGCAACTTCTTTCTCGTCTTTTCTTCATAGCCATTGAATCTATTCTTCCGTAATCTCAGATTTCAAACAAACAAAAAAATATGGCAGATGATATGCGTTCTTCTCACCTACAAAAGACACACTTGTGACACGCAAGTCACCGCTTCCTGTTTCTTCTTGTTTCTTGTCTCATTTTTCTTTCTTGCTGCACTCACATGTTCTCCCTGTAAGCACGAAAACTACCGCATTCCTAAAAAAATTCGTGACTTC
The DNA here is from genome assembly GCA_022664845.1 of Lepisma saccharinum. NCBI lineage: Eukaryota > Metazoa > Arthropoda > Insecta > Zygentoma > Lepismatidae > Lepisma > Lepisma saccharinum. Next base: position 3,468 of record JAGDQP010053632.1, read on the forward strand.
TGCAAGACACTTCGTGTTGGAACCGAGTAGTGCAAAAATATAAAAGGTGAGCGGAATCTGAATCCCTAGGGGACTCAAAAGGGTATGCGCTCAACGTCCATCGTCATCACCAATGGAAACACGCGTAAATAAATCTAAATGTTATCAGAAGAAAAGGAAATATCTCTAAGTAGAAAAATGAAGACTTAAATTGCCCTATCTTCGTCGTTACTGTTAAAGTGTCACTTGAATCTCGGGCGTGAGGAGCACCGGTTTTATGTGGGACACCCTGTATAATGGCCCTACAATTATCTCTAGAAAAGTCCATCTATAATTTTTCTACTTGTTTTTTTTTTTTTTTTTTACTTTAAAAACACTTCACAGCTGCTCTCATTTAAATCATAAAGCTAAAAATGCCATTAGGATTTAAAGAAAACAATCTTTCTGAATTATAGATCAGCAATAAAAGTAGTACAGCAAGTTTGTTTACTCACAGAGTGTTACTAGATGTCATGATCTTAAAAAAAATTTAGAGAATTATATTAGGGTGATTCAAATTCACTCAATTTTTTTTTAAAGATATAATGAATTGAAATGCTTACGGCAGTTAAGGTGCATTACTATTGTCATTATTATTATTTGTATTGTTAATGTTGTTATTTACGGAGTTTAGACCATTAAGACATGTTAAATCTACAGGATTTGAGTGATATAAGAAAGATTATAGCGTCGTTCACTATCAACTCTGTCGCAACCTCGATGTCTAGTTCACGGCTCCGCGGGGATAGGTCTGAATAGACAAAACCTAGATCCCGCTGCTCGGGTCCCTGTTCGGGCGCCATTTTTTCATAATCTATATCTCGGAGTCGAGTTCATGTGCGGTGCGCAGGGTATCGATGATCTCGACCCTTCCCTGATTTCGAGGTGCATGTGTTGGTGCCGGAATGTGACGGCTGCTCCCCGAATCGGGAGGTTCGATTAAAGGAAACGTGCTACTGAATTTGAAGAGAGTCAATAGCACATCACCTGGTTCGTGTAGCTTTGGTATGGCCGTTGACAAAAATACAAAAAAATGGCATGATGAGTCTGAGCCCAAGACAGTCTCCACTCGTTCCCTCATACGGATTCCAGGGCTATAAGGAAATAAATGGAGTTGTCGTGGACGGAAAACTGGACTTAGCACCCGCAACAAAAACAGGAATCGAAAGAGTACCAGATTTCACTCGGCGTACAAAGGAATCGCGGCATCATTACTAGTTACTCTACTAAAAAAAAATCCTCTGAGCGAATACCGGGAAAGACCTTCTTGATTGTCCTCATCCCTTCTCATGAGAAAGACAATCCCAAAGCACAAACTTGATTGCTTCCTCTCACGAACAATTGGTTAATGAACAATGCTAAAAAAAATAAGATTCGGGGATGGTGAGAATCATGGAAGTTTTCCCTAAGAGAGATCTACATTTCGAAAGCTGCAGGCGTCTAAAGCTGAAAAGGAATCTTGTTTTCCAATTTTCTATACATGAATGTAGGGTCACGTACTCAAAAGCAAAGAAAAGGACGTGGATACCCAAATTGTCTTGAAATGAAAATAATGAATTCGGTAACATTCAAATAAACTTTATGTAAAGCGAGATGTAATGATTTTTCTTTTTAACAATAGATAAAAAATGATTAACGATTGACAATAGCAAAAACAAAAAAATGAGAGTCGAGACTTATGGTCCCGAACTCTCTGATTCAGAAATTTCTTAGTTGTCATATACATTTTTTTTTTAACTTAATTTACATTGTTACAGCCTTTTGTCATGAACCTACGAGCAATAAAAGCTAACAAAACCACACAACAAAATCAAAAAAATATGGGATGTCCTGCTGCTCTTTTAGCTGAGTAAAATTTACAGATCACAAGTGGATAGTGTATACCCTCGATATTTTACGAGATTTAACGAGCAATGTTTTTAACACCTTGCTGTACTTAGATCGAAAAAGATTGTCCCTGCCTCCTAAGAAAAATAAAAAGAGTTCAAACGTGAAGTGTTCTAAATTGTCAAGCACAGAGCGTTTATGAAATAGAAGTTTTGCAGGGAGGCTATGATCTTCAGATATTGATCTCAGTTCACACACAAAAATGATTTGAATACATAAACATATATAGATAGATAGATTCCTTACACACTATACTCTTAAACCTAAATCAGCTGATGTTTATACCTAGTAGAATGCGCATTCTTTTTACCTTTTAGGCATGTCGAAAATAAAAGACAAATATGACCTGCATGGGTCACGACATGCAAGATATATGGGTGTGAGCATAGTAAAATTAATGGTGTTTCAAATGTTTTAATAGTTTCTCAATCAAATTGGACTGCCCGGGACTTTCGTAAAATGGCCATATTCAAAAATAATTAGCGATTGCTACAAAGAAACATTTCTCAGGCTAGAAAGCGCCTGAAGCAATATACATGATTTAGTTTGTGCATTAGATTTAAAGCGATTCTTACGCCCTTGAAATGAAAATCAATGCATGTTTGAGTTGAGCAAAACGGTTAACATGCTCTTTGTCTGAAAAGCAGACATTCTGAAATAACTCAGTTTTTTTTTTTTTATTAAAGTCGGCATGTGAGTCACAACATTTAAAAGAACTCCAACAATAGACAATATAATTGACTGCTGCCCAACACATTATCAGTAACAGAATACTTGCAACCTCAATTCTGTTAGCAAAATAAAAATCATAATATTTATACTCATTGTTTTGCTATACATCTCATGAATTTTCATGTGTTCACAGATGGGGAAGTTTAAAATTGTCATTCCCTCAAAAATATACAATAACAAAATGATATTATTAACAGTTCAAATTTCACTAATTTTTACTTAGCACAGTTAACTTCGACATATGAACAAACGGAAACAATCTGCTATGTCTTTCACTTTTTTTTTGTTGTTGTTTAAAAAAAAATGTTAGTTTGATTGTAAAGAAAAGTCACTGCTCTATTTAATGTAGCTGTCCACAAATAAAATAAATTCCGTTCTCAAAAAAAATTGTTCTGCAAATGGCCAAAACGTATCTAAAATGTTCAGTTCTTCTGACTTCTTTACGGAATACGAATTAAATAAAATGATGTTTCTAATGAACGGAGGGGATTGGCCCCCTCTTGCATAAGTGGGTACCGCAGGTTTGAGAGTTGCGCTCAGCTGATTTCATCTTCTGCGCAAGCATAGAGCCTTTGAAAAAGTGTTTCCTACCTTTGGTTCTGCGGTTCCTTTCACCCAGTCGTCGGGTCCAAACGTTACCTGAACTCACAGTTGTTCTTCGCTGTGGAATGAAGCGGTTCACTACCAAGAAAATGAACCATTTGCTGACATAGTCGGGTTGCTTAGTTGTTGTTGGAAGTCTCTTCATTTTTCACCAACCCACACACACACAAGTCCCAGCAATAATCTTCGAAGAGAGGAGTTCGAGAGGTATTCCCGCGCACTTAGTGGCTTTAGCTAGCCATTATATAGTTTGAGAGAGAGAAAAAAAATTAAAAAAATTCACTTAAGTGTGATGCACTATCACAATACTTCACGATGCGTGTTTTGTGCAAGTCAAACTCGGTCTATCTTTTTTTGTTCCTCTTCTCTCCGTTTTCTCTCCCTCCTCTCCTCCTCATATGGGAAATCTATGCTCTCATTTGCTGGAGAGTCAGCGTGCCTTTTCTCTGTCAAAAATTCCTTGGCCTTCTGTTTTGTTTCTAATGCCCATACAAAAAGTGTGATCTGATATTTTCTATGAAGAGCGAAGTTGGGAAAGGCGAAAAGGATCCCTGGTGACCTCTCAATAAATCAGTCACTTGCCTCCACTGACCAGAACCGCGTGGGCGGTCTTTGCAGTTCCCAAGTATTTTCCAACAGACTCTATAAACAATCCCGATTGTGCCTTACTTTAAAGTTGGAGGATTTAAAAAATTGTATTTCAAGATTGCTTCTCTCTTTATTTGGTAGTAATGGCAGTTCACAAAAATGTGATCAAAATAAAATAATATATATGAAATTAATAAAATGAATAAAACATACGTGCATGAGTGCGATTGTCACAGCTACCCCCTCCCTTTAGATGTATCCAAGGTTCCTGTGCGCTACTGGAGCGTTGGATCATCCAAGAGGTGAATGGATTAACAAAAATCGCACTACTTCTACCTACGATCAGAACACGACTCACATTCATAAATTGCCCATTGCTGCTGTGAAGGCCTGCGTTCTATTAGATAGCCCAAATAGCATCGTTTGAAATTCATACAGTTTGTTCTCAAACGGAAACGCAGTAAACGATTTGGAGGCTTCGGGCACGGAAATTTGCCGAAATGTTTGTGTCAAGTGAATTCGAGCAAAGTACTTCACTCCATGGGACTTTTGCAGAATTTCTTGGATTTCTAGAGGTCTGGTCTGGTGTAATTTCGTTTTAGAATTTAGCAACCGAAAATCAATACAAATCCTTAATGTTTTGTCTGCCTTGTTAACCACTAGTAAAGGGTTGAGATGGCAAGATGAAGAGGGTCTTATGATATCCCATTCCAACATCTGCTGTAGTTGTCTTCGCACTTCTTCTCGGTGTGAAAGAGCTACTGGGTAAATCTTCGAAACGATTGGTTCCTCAGTATTCACTTCGATTGCGTGTTGGTACACTAGGCATCTTCCTGGTCTTTCTGAGAAAGTATCTTTATGACACAGGAGTACTTTCATCAATTGTTGTGCTTCTGCTGCGGAGGATAAAGATGCCTCTTCAACCTTCTTTTGAAGCATGAGAATTACATCTTCAGTGGATACCTGCTGGAATTGCAGTTCAGAAGTTTCACAGTCATTGGCTTCTTCTGCAGTGAGCGAGGGTGAGAGCAGCTTCGTCACGATCCGGGTTGATTCACAGGGCGCTGAAAACTCCATAGACTCAAAGTCTATTCGGGCGCGTAACTCCTGTAGGAAATCAACTCCCAGGATCAGTGATGTGTTTAGCCTCTTGACAATTAAGACATTCAGTGCTGCCTCAACTCCTGCTAGCTCTACTAGCACAGTGGTTCGTCCTAGCGCCTTGACTCTCAACTTTCCCGAGAAGTCAATGAGGACTATCTCATTCGCAGGTTTCAGACTTGCGTTCTTCACGTCAGATGATATTTTCCTCCATACTTCCTCTGTCATGAGGCTGGCCTCACTACCAGTGTCCAATAGTGCTGTTTTCTTGTGCCCATTTATGCACACTTCGATGCAGGGCGTCAAGTATCGAGTGCAAGAATCTTCTTCTGGCTCAACATCTTCGTCTTCGGGGGTGAGCCAAGTAGCAAGCGTGCGGACAGTTATCTCTTGTGTTTCTTCCATTGACCTGACCGGCCACTTAAGAGTAAGAATAGGTGCGGGCGTTGTTCCTTCTTCTTCTGGAGTGGTGGGCTCTTTGCTCAAATTCTCCATTTCGTCCTCAACTCGAACCCGTCTGTTGAGGATAGCCTCTAGTTTTCCGACGGTCCTTCGTTCGGTGGAGTACTAGTACTCGGGTTCTGCACATTTGGCGTGATTGGTGGCGAAGAGTTCAGTTCATCTCGTCTTCTTCTTCTTCGGTTTCTTGATCTCTGTGGTATGTCAGGTACCTCTTGGACTCGCTGAGACCGAATATGTCTGGGTGGCCTTCTTCGTACCCCTTGACGATCACGGAAGGTCTGTCCTCCTCTCCTGTGATTGTTTTGAAGGTTATTGTGATTCCTGGGTGGAGCTTGGTTTCCACCTGGTGGATCGGTTTCTCTTTCTCTTCTGCCTCCACTTCGTGTATCTTCACCGATACGGCCTCTACCTTGCCTCTGATCTCTCACCCCTTGAGACAGCTGGTTCCGACGGGAGAGATTCACGTTTCTTTCCCGATTTCTGAACTGCTGCTGGTTCTCTCTTCTGCCTCCATTTCGGTATGCGTTGCACTCCCGTTGGAATCTTTCCAGCCTGTCCAGTTCCTCGTTGTCCCAGAGCACCATAGACAACTGCTCAGTGTCGGTAAGTTGTATTCCAATGAGTTGTCTCTGTATGCGTATCGGCAGCATGCTCTTGACGTTAGACAAGATTTCTGCTTCCGACATCGTAGGGCTGAGCTCTTTGAAGGCTCCTACCTGCTCCCAGAAGAAAGCTCGTAGAGACTTCCTGGCATCTGGTCTAAATCGGGTATTTCTCAATCTCGTGAGCTTGCGTTGGATCACTTGCTCGTTTTGGAAATTCCTGAGAAATGCACTCCTAAATTCTTCAAAGCTATGAAAAAGATGCATATGGTTATCGATCCACATGCGAGCTGCTCCTAGCATAACCCTAGGCATGATCGGAAGTAGCTCTGCCGTGGAGATGCCATAAAGTCTACAGTCTTCTAGCAAGCGTTGAAGATATGAAGATGGCAGTACGGAGTCAGCTTCTGGATCAAAAGTTGGAAGATCTCCAATTTTTGGTGCGCGCAGGAAGCTTCTGGCACTCATCTGGGATGCCGAAGCACTCTCTTCAAATTGGCTTGTAGTCGACCTCGCCTGCTCCCCGTTGTCTGCCATAGGTGTCTGTTGTTGTGAAAAAGGATTGCTCTGATTTGTCTGTACAGTGGAGGGTACTGCGGTTATTGTATGCGTTCTCAAGCGAGCTTCAAGCTGCTGAGTTAGGTTGGTCTCCACCTCTGTCAGCTTGTGATTCAGCTCCTGTTGTCTATTGGCAGAATCAGCGACGACTTTTTCAACTTGTGACTGCAGGTTAGTCAGCTGTTCCTGCTGTCGCTGGGTCAGTGCCGCTTGAGTTTGGATGTGTTCCTCTGTATCGTGTAGTTGTTGGTTGATTGCACCATGTTCATTGGTGAACTTTTGGCTGAGTTGGTCCACTCGTTCGGTGATTTCTGCTTCTAGTCTCTGAACGGAACCTCTGGTGTCCTCAATCTGACGACTGAGTTCTTCCCTGTCAGCTCGCATTTCCAGTATGAGAGCGTGCATTTCCTGTTGTCGTGTCTCCATGTTCTTTGCAGTTTCTTGGGAGCTGAGCTTGACCTGTTGCAATTGTGTTTCTAAGGTCTTGGCACTTTCTTTCGAGCTCTCTTTGACCTCTTGGAGTGCCTGTTCTATTTTGTTGATAAGGCCCTGCAACCAGTCAGGCATTGCTTGGGCTGCAATGGCTTCTGCACGTTGGGGCGACACCACATTCCCAGTGTCCTGGTTGCTAGTTGAAGGATGTTGAGGTACTTCATCTGCCTGCCTTGAAATGTGCTCAGCTTGACGCTGCGATGTCTGTTCTGTGATCAGATTCGCGCATGTGAGGCACGAGGCTAGGCTATTCACATCCGCGGGAGCTGGTTCCCACACGTCTCGCCCACAGGATGGGCAGAATTGTTCCTCGCCGTGCATTATTCTTTCTCTTTCCTTTCTGGTGTCAGAGCGCAGTTTTGGCATCTGTTCGTCTGCAAAGGAAAACTTTATCTAATATGTGGTACACAATGCAAAATAAAAAAATCACTAACACAAGTATATATAACACTAACAAAATACCAGATATATATTTAAAAAAAATAGTCATAATACGCTAAAGTAGAATAGACCGTTGTTTATCACACTCTTATATTTCTCTCAATATTTCATGATAGTGCACGAGATTCCCTCTCTTCCTTCTCTCTCATCCGACCGTTACTTTTGCTTGATCGATGTGTTGCTTCCTTATACTCAAAAGAAACTTATCTAACACTTACTTGAGGCATGAAACCCCCCTTTTCTAATACAATAAAAACTAAACGTTGACATAAGAATATAAATACAAAATAACACATTATTACATGAGCTTACATACTAAGACACAAACAAAATTTCAACACACAAAGTTACTGCTTAATACATAAAAATACTTAAAATATTACTGAAACACAGAAAAATTCACACTTTCCAAATACACAAATATCATTGAAATACTCACAAAATATGGAAATGTACACTGGAAAAAGAGATATCTATGTGTATACACATACATCGGACAGAAATGCGTGTGTGCACACCTAGATCTTTAAGATACACTGATTGATTAGGCACATTACCTTTGACCGCAACTTCTTTCTCGTCTTTTCTTCATAGCCATTGAATCTATTCTTCCGTAATCTCAGATTTCAAACAAACAAAAAAATATGGCAGATGATATGCGTTCTTCTCACCTACAAAAGACACACTTGTGACACGCAAGTCACCGCTTCCTGTTTCTTCTTGTTTCTTGTCTCATTTTTCTTTCTTGCTGCACTCACATGTTCTCCCTGTAAGCACGAAAACTACCGCATTCCTAAAAAAATTCGTGACTTCTGCAAGACACTTCGTGTTGGAACCGAGTAGTGCAAAAATATAAAAGGTGAGCGGAATCTGAATCCCTAGGGGACTCAAAAGGGTATGCGCTCAACGTCCATCGTCATCACCAATGGAAACACGCGTAAATAAATCTAAATGTTATCAGAAGAAAAGGAAATATCTCTAAGTAGAAAAATGAAGACTTAAATTGCCCTATCTTCGTCGTTACTGTTAAAGTGTCACTTGAATCTCGGGCGTGAGGAGCACCGGTTTTATGTGGGACACCCTGTATAATGGCCCTACAATTATCTCTAGAAAAGTCCATCTATAATTTTTCTACTTGTTTTTTTTTTTTTTTTTTACTTTAAAAACACTTCACAGCTGCTCTCATTTAAATCATAAAGCTAAAAATGCCATTAGGATTTAAAGAAAACAATCTTTCTGAATTATAGATCAGCAATAAAAGTAGTACAGCAAGTTTGTTTACTCACAGAGTGTTACTAGATGTCATGATCTTAAAAAAAATTTAGAGAATTATATTAGGGTGATTCAAATTCACTCAATTTTTTTTTAAAGATATAATGAATTGAAATGCTTACGGCAGTTAAGGTGCATTACTATTGTCATTATTATTATTTGTATTGTTAATGTTGTTATTTACGGAGTTTAGACCATTAAGACATGTTAAATCTACAGGATTTGAGTGATATAAGAAAGATTATAGCGTCGTTCACTATCAACTCTGTCGCAACCTCGATGTCTAGTTCACGGCTCCGCGGGGATAGGTCTGAATAGACAAAACCTAGATCCCGCTGCTCGGGTCCCTGTTCGGGCGCCATTTTTTCATAATCTATATCTCGGAGTCGAGTTCATGTGCGGTGCGCAGGGTATCGATGATCTCGACCCTTCCCTGATTTCGAGGTGCATGTGTTGGTGCCGGAATGTGACGGCTGCTCCCCGAATCGGGAGGTTCGATTAAAGGAAACGTGCTACTGAATTTGAAGAGAGTCAATAGCACATCACCTGGTTCGTGTAGCTTTGGTATGGCCGTTGACAAAAATACAAAAAAATGGCATGATGAGTCTGAGCCCAAGACAGTCTCCACTCGTTCCCTCATACGGATTCCAGGGCTATAAGGAAATAAATGGAGTTGTCGTGGACGGAAAACTGGACTTAGCACCCGCAACAAAAACAGGAATCGAAAGAGTACCAGATTTCACTCGGCGTACAAAGGAATCGCGGCATCATTACTAGTTACTCTACTAAAAAAAAATCCTCTGAGCGAATACCGGGAAAGACCTTCTTGATTGTCCTCATCCCTTCTCATGAGAAAGACAATCCCAAAGCACAAACTTGATTGCTTCCTCTCACGAACAATTGGTTAATGAACAATGCTAAAAAAAATAAGATTCGGGGATGGTGAGAATCATGGAAGTTTTCCCTAAGAGAGATCTACATTTCGAAAGCTGCAGGCGTCTAAAGCTGAAAAGGAATCTTGTTTTCCAATTTTCTATACATGAATGTAGGGTCACGTACTCAAAAGCAAAGAAAAGGACGTGGATACCCAAATTGTCTTGAAATGAAAATAATGAATTCGGTAACATTCAAATAAACTTTATGTAAAGCGAGATGTAATGATTTTTCTTTTTAACAATAGATAAAAAATGATTAACGATTGACAATAGCAAAAACAAAAAAATGAGAGTCGAGACTTATGGTCCCGAACTCTCTGATTCAGAAATTTCTTAGTTGTCATATACATTTTTTTTTT
>JAGDQP010053635.1:0-13516 GCA_022664845.1 Lepisma saccharinum
GACTATCTAATTATCCATTGAATTCCAATGGCTGTGGTAACAATAATGGAAAATTTAAAAGCAAAGCACGCGGTAATCCACACTACAATGTTGTTCGACGGGTTGACTACCTCCAAGTAAAAAATTGAGTAGAAATAATTCTTAAATATGAATGTGCAATTGAAGGGATCAACTTAAAAACCAACTACATGCTCAAATGACGAATCTTCAATTTCATTTTAAGAAACCGTATACTAAAACTACGGTTGAAGATGGCGACACAAGCAGATGAACAAAAATTACGAGTGTTTGAAAATAAAATCTTGAGAAAGAAATACGGGACGACATAACTGGAGAATGGAGGAGACTGCATAATGAAGAACTTCACGGACTGTACGACTCACCCGATGTTGAAATCGCGACGATTGAGATGGGGGGGGGGGGAAACGAAGACTATATTCCATCTTGGTTGAAAGGCCAGGCGGAAAAAGACCACTGGGAAGACCGAGACGTCGTTGGGAAACAATATTAGAAGGGATCTTTGAGAAGTAGGTGTTTGTGATGAAAACTGGCTTGATCTTGCCCAGGATAGAATCCAATGGCGATCGTTTGTTACTGTGGCGATGTACTTGCGAGTTCCGTAAGCCATAGAGTAAGTAAGAATACTAAAAGACAAGACTAATTCCCCAAAACACAAAGCAAATGTCATTTTGCGTTCTTAAAATCAGTCGCCTTCTCCATAGCTTTCATTAATCATTTTTGTATTCCGTTTCCGCGTTGTCCGCTTTAAACAGTATATTTTACAAGATCAGTTTAGACTAGAGTAAATTTCCGTTTACGACACAGGCTCACCCTCTCCTTATATATATATATATGAGGGAGAGGGAGTGTATGTGTCTGTACAGAACTTAGAGGAGGAAAAAGGTGTTCGAATAACGTTGAATGTTTGAAGTGTTTATCTTTCTCACGAAGCGCCTTCACCTGCAATGTTTCTCATTCTCTCATCATTTCCAAATAACCTTGGTGGTTGGATTTTCTATTATTATTTTAGTTACGGACACTCTTGTCTACCAGAGAGAGATGAACTTTAAACCATGGCAACTGGGAAACGAGCAACTGCGTTTACAGTTTTTGGCGGATAGTTTTCCACTATCATCAATATATTCCTGTTACTTTTTTTTCTGTTTTGAGAAATAAAAGCACTCATCTCTGAAGTAATTACAATTTGTTAGGATTTGTGTTACATGTAAATATAACAAGTTAATTGTTGAACTACTTTTCACGTCCCTTAATAGCGTAGCTAACAACAAGGAACCTTATATCTCGGCTTTGTTCGTCTGTACATATCAAAAATATATCTCATGAACGACAGAGGTGATTGAGGTGTCGTTGAAAAGGTCAGACTAGCTTAGAGCTGCCGAAACTGGCTTGGTTGGTGCATTGAAACATTGTTGCAAACCCATTTTTTAAATTCAATTTTTCAAATTGCTGCTATTCCGTACAACCTACTCCATTGCATGGCCGCTCAGAGTCTGTGTTACCTAAGGCTCATGAATAAATTCAAATTCACCAAATATGGCACAAACATTATTCGACACAATTAAAAAATACTGGGAGTGTCCCTGTTTCTAAACATTGTTGCCAACCTATTTCATAAAAAAATAAATGTTTGTTACTGATACAAATCTACACGCGTTCATTAATTTATACCAAATTTTGCATGTGCATTAGGTCATACAGGTAGTGCGGGTCGCGGATTGCGGCACAGTTGCCAGTGTTTCCAACCTATTTATAAATTATTTTTAGAACCTCACTTTCAGACATTCGAAGCTGATTTTCTGAATCGCTGACTATTTGCTATATAATTACGAAGTTTTTATTTATAATGTTCTTATTTATGATATGCGCTTTACTGAATACTTCGAATAGTTCTGTTGAAACAAAACACACATGAATAGTGTGAAAGTTGCACCGAACCTCTTTTCACAGGCAGAACTCACGAAAGATAATATTTTTTCTTAAAAAAAAAAGGCTATGCATTATGATATGAACATATACGTCTAATTTTTAAGAAGTTGAAATCACGAACAATTGCTCGAAATATAATTAGGGTAAGGAAGGGTCATTTGGTAATAATCCTTCACGTATTCACGAGACCATTCATTGAAAAGTCCGTTCCCTTTCAAAGCTACCACGAGGTCTGTGTATTAGCGTTTTAACCTTCGGGACATGCCAGTTATTTTCAATCCACTATCTGTGCTATGTCTTGCTCTCTGTAACAAAGGTCCAGTCAATAGTCAGAAATCTAAGAGAAACTTTGTGTTGTAATTTACGGGTAGGTTAATACTAAGTGAAATCCACGGCAAATGCTTTAATTTTTATTTTCTGTATGTCATTGTGTGCACAAGGATCTGTAATATCTTTCCAAGGGCAGAGAAGTTTCAAAATTCCATCAGTGTTTTAGCACAGACCTTATTACAGTGTTCCTGGTCAATTTTAAGCCTGTGAGCTTTATCTAAAACTGTGAAGAAAAAAAAAAGATGAATTTTCTCCAAGACTTTCGGAAGTGAACGTCACTTCTTCAAACAAGCATGATAAGCATGCTACATTATACATTATACGCAAATAACCTACCACTATCAGCAAATAACATCCCCTTAAGTGATATTTTCATTGATTGTTATTTCAATTACTGTTTGTTTCGTTTATTGTATCTTAATAAACTAGTGGGAAATATTAAATGGGTTATTAAAAGACAATTAAATTGTTTATTAAACAGATAATTGAAGTTTTCATTGGAAATACTGCAATGTTATTGTACTTTACTTAAAACCAAATGCAAGTACTAAAAAGCATTGATTGAAACAAGGGGCAAAGAAATCCCTTTCATTAATTGCATGATTTCTAAAGGAGAAAAAAAAAATACATTTTTAGTGAATGTAACCCACATAAAGGAAATTTCCAAGAAGGATCCTTTTTCACATCTGTTACTGGCAGAAATAAAGCAACGCATTGAAGTAAAAAGTGTATTCTATCTGAAAATTAACAAAGAAAAATTGACAGTCGCCGTGATCAGGACTCGAACCCAGATCAGTCCGAGATTCCGGCTAGGTATGCTAACAACGTTATTTGTGAAAAAAAGGTAATAACATATATTTATTACCTTTCTATTCATCAAAAAGGGAAGTTATATTTTAGGGATGTACTTTCATCATGCCAAAACACAAATAATATTTAAATTATAAAAACAATTCAGGACAATAGTGTAAAAATAAGCAGATATAATACATTTGAGATATAATATGTATTGGAGAAAATCTAAAAACACTGTGCATAATATATTCTACCCGTGCAATAAATCTTGTTACGTGAAATAAAGAGTAAAACATATTTTTAATTAAAATAGAAGGATTTGCGCCCCCACAGAACGCATTATATGTCATTCAGAGGTCGGCGTACCACATTGGCAACTACTGGACGGAAATCTTGTAACGGGATCGATACCTACTTGATTTCTTCAATTTAGAACGAAAACAGCCTTTGAGCATATGCAACCCTTCGTACTTTGATGAATTGAAGGTAGTCTGCCAACGCAGGGGTTAATGTGAGGAAAGGAATAATGGTTGGGACGTATTGGTTGGGTGTCAAAACACCAAATTGGACGAGATATGAAGGTAGGGTTGTGCGAATTCCGAACTTCGAAATCACTAACGAGTCGAAAAACGAACAATTTATCGAAAATCGAGATATCAAACTTTTCATATCGAATATGGTTCAAATCGAAAAATCGTTTCACAATGATATTCGATATATCGATTTCCGATTTTTCATGATATCGATATTTCGATTTTTGAATATCGATATAGCGAGAAATCGCACAGACTTATATCGAGGTTGTTGAACCCAAATCTTAAATCGGTTTCTTTCTGCCTGCTTGCATTCACGCTCTAGCCCCCGTTACAGACAATGACAGTCTGATAAAAAGATTTTAAAAGAGGGCTCGAAATATTGGGCAGCTAAATGAAAACTAAACCTGGCATCCATTCGTAACCCTTTTCCCCTCTGATGAGGTAATGGATAAATCATGACTTTTAAACAATTTTTGAAGACGTAAGGATGGGATTGATCCCTTTTCTGAAATATGATTCACGAAACTCGAAATTATATTTTTGGGGCTTATTTACAAAATGGTATCCCCGCTCCTCCAAAATTAAACATGTGGAGATACGTTTGGCGATACTGGACTGAATGATGTAATTGGAAATTTAATGAATATGTGAAGCCACTTCCAGTCTAATTCAATATTGACCAAATTTTCAGTTTTAATTAAGTTTTTTTACACTTTTTTAAATCTCTATGCGGTCCGTTTTTTATTTGTGTCTTCATTCTTGCAAAGAACGTAAATATTATTTACTATTTTTGCGGAGTGCGGTATACTATTATAGAAATAACTCAAGGCATAAATAAAAACTGGTCACACAGCGATAACAAGGGTAAAAACTGAGTTAGAACTGAAAATATGGTCCATATTGGATTAGGCTGGAAGTAAACGATCTAAGTTAAATATTTGATCTGGCGTCTATCTTTCAACACTAGCCGATCATTCCAGCATCGTTATGTAGAGCTCAATGGAGCTTTATCAATATTTAAAAAGTAAGACTAGCTTTTCATGCAAGCGTGTGTTGCTTTCTTTGCTTGCGATTTGAGTGAGTAGCCAATTGGAACATGTATTTAAATGCATGTTCTACATGTAACACAAGTTTCTATTGACTATTCACAGAAATCACAAGAAAAGGACACGCGAGCACCTTCAAGGAATACTGGCTTTAAACTTTTTCTGAATGTTAACAGACTGTTTATTATTACATTTTAAAACCAGATAGAAACACATTTCTTTCTCCACAAATTTACGCACGGAAAAGCGCCTCAGCATTTAATCAACAATTTTGCTTCTCTGTCATAGTTACTTGGCTGTTTCCAATGTATTTAAAAAAGAGACAGTCCACTACTCTACTGCTGGCGCCGCGTGGTGTTCAAATGTTGCAGCTCATTGTCTGCGGGCGGATTTTAAGCTTCCGATCTTGTCTAACTCTCTTCAACTGGCGGAGAAGAAGGGGGCCAGGGGCGGGGAAGACAAACATATCCACTGCCCTGGGAACCACAACTGCTGTCGTTCAGTCCTGGTAAACAGCCTAAATTTCGAATTCCAACCCTTTTTAATATTAATTTACTTCGATCAAAAGAAACGCTGGATAACGTTTTTTTACTCTTGTATGTTTTTCTTCTTCTTTTTTCATTTTTGAACACAAACAAGTTCATTTTATGAGCCACAACAAGAAGAGAAAAAGAAATCAATACAAAAAGAACTTGTAAATCCATAGAGTATTATTGTTTTAATGTCACTCGCTTATTACTTAACAGAACTGGAAGAAGAACTTGAAAAAGATCCCAAAGAAAGGATAACGTTTCGAAAAGGGAAATAAAGATGATAGACAAGTGTTTGAATTTCTGTTTCGAAATGGACATAAAACAATCGCAATTTATCAGTATCACAAAAGTGCAATAAGTATAAATTCAGTAGAATTCTCACCTTGTCAGTAATCAGTTAAATTTTGACTACATGATTCAAAATTGTTGAGGAAATAACTTTATTTGATTGGATTAAAGTTACAATCTGTATTTAGCGGTAGAGGAAATATCAAGAATGGTTTTAGCTTGCTTGTTAATGCGGAATTGAACACCAAATGTTTCAACTAGAAGGCCGACATCAAAGCGAATAAAAGATTAGCGGGTGAATTCAATGTTAGAAAGTGTATCAGCGATAGCAGCGCCAAATGTGCCGGTGGAGAGGATAACTTCATCGTGTAAAGAGAAGAAAAAGTCGCTGTTGAAAACTAATATCGTATGATGTTCTTCTTTTATAGATAATGAAAGAATATTAAATATAAACGCACACACACATACACACTCTCTCTCTCATTTGGGAATAAGAGATACAACGTTTACGTCATAGTCGCTAGGTGGTGCTGGTATTCACCACGATGTACTTACTCATAGAGTTGAAGTTCTTTGGTTCACACTTATATTTTATTCGCTTTGGCCGATATACTAGCAATCGGTCACCGAGGACTCTCGCAATAAATTTGAACCGTATCATCATCCTTCTCCCTTATTTATCAGAGTTTAACATGGTGGACCAGATACATATATGTCAATCGATGGGTCAAGATTTAAGAAAAGATTCATGATATACTTCGTATGAAGTCATGGATGTAAATACGGTAGACGGATTGACTGTCCCAATACAATTAAGCTGGGTAAACTTGACGCCAGTTTTTGATTAATCTTGTCTGATGAATTGGGATTTACTTGTGTCTTATTGGTTGGCCTATGCCTGGGTGTGTGGAAGCAAAGAATGGACGAAGATCTAGCTAAGGAAGAGAGGAGGAAGATTGGAATATTTTAAATATGGTATTGTACGGAACGTGATGTTCAGTTGTTTCTTTTTAATCAAGTACACCTGCCATGTACGCATGGCTTGTGCTGGCTTCAATTTCGGGTCGCTAGAAGTAGATCCGTCTCCCGTATTTAGATCTATGGTATGGTATGAAGAAGAAACTTGTGTTATGAGAGTAAGTTAGAAACGTTCTTTCTAACTGTGGATAGCAAAGACAAGTAAATTTGTAAGCTCTATCGAAAATGTACACAAAATGATAAAAATACACAAAGAATAACCACTTAATTTAATTTATCTTTTTGCGTTAGTCAAACAGCTATGGCCTAAGGCTCTTACAAGTCTGAGGAAAGACGTTCTTGTGTGAGTTCTTTTATAGGAAAAGGAATAGAAAAGTTAGCAACCAGGACCCTACATTCAAATGGTGAAACTGTGGAGAATTCCAATCAGGATGGTCAGAAGAAGGACTCTTGCTTGCTTCATTTGTTTTCTTTTTAGTGTTGTGAATGCTGGAGTTCCATCTGCATATTGGAGCTCCTCTTCTCACCAAACGGTAGTAAATCTTTATTTCTGTAATTATAATATTGAAATGTTGTGATGAGTTTTTATAATTGTCATTTTGAACCTCTGGATTGAGCTTCACGATCAAGTTGATGTTTTGATAAATACTGCGACATCGTTATGTTACATATTTTTTTAAAAGTTTTCTGTTATTTTAGTATTCATCTTTATACAATTAAAGTTACCCGTGTAATAATAATGTTGGATAACGTTAGAATAATATTTTGATTTGGAAGTCTGACAATTGAACCAACATTACAAAGATATACGTCTTTATATTAAATACAGTTTTGAAAATAGAATTTATAGTATTGTTCTGAGTTTGATGAGGAGACGGCAGTGAATCTTCGCCTCTCTACTAGACCACGGTTGCTACCAGCCTACAACAATAAAACGACCTAGAAATTGCGTAGAATATGGTTGAACAAGTTAAGTATTGCAGGATGCAATCGAAAGTATTATTGAAGCAAAAAGAAAGAGTGAAAGGAAAAACTGGATGTAATGAATTCAGTCTTCTCTACTGACAGTAAAACAAAAACGGAAACCCGTAGTGAACAGATAGAGCAGTTTTATTGTGACTGGACGTCTGTTATTTGTTGTTCCATATTTTTTGTTATTTTAATATACGTTTTACAGGCAGAACTGGAAGCTATGATCTAAGATTGTGTGAAGTCCATCCCAACCAGTTCTTCCGCGAGCCAGGGATGATGATATCTCGGGAATTGTCCACTGAAATCGACGAAATGTTTGCAATGACTAGGATTAACAAGAGTTCAAGTTGCTATCTAGTGGCGACTCGAAGTCCGTGACGATATTCAGTAAACCACGTAGGCCTGGTTTATTGGTAGTTCACTGCATATACCAGAAACGATGATGATGATAGTAATAATAACTGTTCTTACCTTTCTGACGCTCTCCTTTTTCCGTTTTCCGTTACCTCTGCGTGGAAGATCTCGGATGGTTCGCTTGGAGAGAAGGCGGGGTCCAGAACCAAGTGCTCGTGATGACGTATGTACTGTTGAGGTGACTGAAATAAATGAAATATATAAATAAATTAACTACCGGAAGTTATTTTAACATGAATTAATTGTTTGTCTCATCATCTTCCGTGTGCAACTCTTAAAATTTATTTTACATCATAAAACAAAATAAATGAAGATATAATAAAACGTTTAACAATAATTATCTCTATCTCTTGTCTCTCTCTTTATGTTATTTAACATTAAAAAATAGAACCAGTAATCTGACTTCTTTTATATCTATCAATAGAATGTAATATTTTCATAAATACAGTAAACTCTCGATTATCCGCGTAATTGGGTGACGCGGCAACCGCGAATAATCCGCAAAATGGCCGAAAAAGGACACAAATCAACACGAAAATGCTTTTAAACAATTTTTAAAAATACAATTATGACTTATTAACTTATTTTCTTTACTTAAGAAGTTTGTTGGTTTACTTATCCACAAAAATAAATAAATTAATCGGTCAACGTTTTTATTCATGTTAAAACACGTCTCCTTTAATTGTGATCGAAGTTTTTTTTAAACATTTTGTCACAGAGTGATGCATCTTCTTTGTAAAAAGGAGTGGAAGACCGCGGATAATCCACAAAGCGTATAATCCGTCCGCGAATAATCGAGAATTTACTGTACTTGTTGGGAACGGAAGATAGATTATTTGTATAGTAAATACTGTCATTGTTTTACTAACCAAATCTTCAGTAGAAAAATAAATATAAATTAAATTTTGTATTATAATCACGAATCCTGACTCATAGTAAGTGTGGATTCTGAAAGGGCTTTACAAAATTTTAAAACCATGAGTATTGAGACCAAGTCAATTAATAAATTGCATAAGCATATTTTTGGCAAGAGAATCAACTTTAACCTGGAACCAAATAAAATTCTATTTTGTGCTTCCTACTCTAAGTATGTTCAGTTATATGCGGTAAATACTTCTTACCCTTTACAAAATTCTACATAACATTTACTGGTAAAAATACAAACACATGCACATTTATATATACAAAAACACTGAATTGCCATATTATAAAAATTGAGCTGCCATTTCATCTACAATACATTCATTGGCTTCTCCTCTATTACACTAGTAAAAACTATGTTAGATACAATAACTGTATAGCACTAAATTCTGTTCGTGAACCAAAAATATAAAAGAGAAAAAAGTAAAAATGTTATTTTCGGGCCGCACAGCGAAACACTTGTCCACTGCAGACTACGAAGAGTTCTTTATTGAGTACGCTCAGATCTCCATAGATTTTTTTTTTCGTTTATTATTTTTGCCTTACTCTGAAAAAAAAAATACTGGAAAGAAAAACAAACGTTCCTTGAATACCGGATTTTTCAATAACAGCTGTTGAGTACGCGAATGGTGGCCAGTAGAAGAAGTAGCCCTCCTTCCCCTGGTACTGGTCTGCCCCAAACCTCCTCTCTACTCTATCTCCAACGAAGCTTGCTCGCTATGCGTAACGCAAGAAAACTTGAAACTTTTCCTCCCAGAGTAAAAATACAAATTGAATAAAACAAGGGAAAAGTAAGGATTCCTGTATTTGACCCATTCCTTTCTTTATACGGGTAAAAAAAAAGAAGGCTTATCAAAACTCAGTCCCCCGTCAGTGTTTTGTTATTTCAACGAGAAACAGTAGCGCCAAGCAGTGGAGGTAAAAGAAAGAAGAAAACTTCTTGCACCGGTCTGGTAAAAGCTAGAATACCAACAAATTAGTCAGTTAAGAATTACTTCGCAAAAGCCCTTTTTCACTTTCTCTTTTTTTTCAAACACAGACTCTCCTGTTCGCATTTCGTTATTTTCTTTTTGTTTCAACTTTATCAACTGTTTCGATTTTCTTTTGTTTTTTAATCTCCTTTTCCCCTTTTATTTTTACTTCATTCTTCACTCACTTCATTTTGGACTGTTGACGAAAATCTTTCTCTTCTTCTTCTTTCTTCACGTCAGTATTTTCTTCCTTGCTTCCCTTCCTTCCTACTAGCTTATTTCTTCTTCTTCTTTTTTATCAGTCTATGAAGGCCGAAATCTTGTTTCTGGAAATTTAGAATCAAGCCCTTTCTTTCCGTAAAACATTTCCTTTTCAAATTTAGTTTCGAGCTTCTCAGATGTTTATTTTTCTTTTCTTCTTCCTCTTCTTCTTCCTACCACTTCAACCAACCACTCAAGCTGCTCCTGCACCTCTTTTTAATGTTACTCCTAAAAGTTTCAATTTAATGTGGAATCACGTTTCCTAACAGTCTCCAGGTTGAGGAGAGAGAGAGAGAGAGTGGGAGTGGTTGGTTGGTTTTTAAAGAGCTTTAGAAAATGGAGAGGTGGTTGGGAGTAGAAACTGTGCCTCAAAAAGACAAAAAAATCAAAATGGAATTGAGGAATTGGTTCTTCGTATTGGCCTTCCTTGGACTCTTTAACCCCACCTATACGATTGTCACTAATTCACACACATATATATATATATAAATACTAGCACTTAAAACCCGAGCAGGGGACCTAATATGCCTCCCTAACCCACTCCACAAGCTACAAAATCCCCCATGCATCCATAGATTTCTCTCGTATAATTAGCAACGATTTGCATTCAGACCACGAATTAGGGGAAATGGCACAGGTTTTTCCAAAATGGAAGACTCTTCGTCCCTGTACTTCTTTCTTTTTCATTCTGTTTTTATTTTCCTTCATTTCCACTTGATCATCCTTTCCATCTTTTCTCCCATCTTGCATATTTTAATTTTTCTTTTAAAGCGTGTTTTCATTCTGCGCCGTTTCACCCTCCTTTATAGACTAAGTCTATCAACACTTTTTGCTTCTATTGAATGTTTCATTAAGTTTTTATTTTTAAAGAATCACAAATGAACGGAAAACTTCTTTAGTGATTGATTCACCTACTCGAAGAAGTGCAAGATTTTCTTGAGCGCTACAAATGTTACTGATCTAATATTTTTTAGTGATATGACGTTCAGCCCAGTTTTCTTATCTCGTATCGTCGATATTATTATTTCAGGACTTGAAGATAAACAATGTGGGATAACCATCGAGTTCTACGTAACAATACTTGAGATCAGCTAGACCAAAGAGTTAAACTCATTTGTCCACTTCCAGTTTAATCCAATCAATATTGATCAAATTGTCAGCTCAAAGTCAGTTGTTTTTACGCTTGTTCTTGATGTGCGGCTCGTTTTTCGATTTAATTCTTCATTCTTGAATTATCCACGTACCGAACGATGTATACAACAGTACATGTTGTTCATAATATTTACGCTTTTTTTTTTTTACAAAAATTAAGACATAACACAAAAACAGACTACACAGCGATAACAAAAGCAAGACAACTAATTAGAACTGAAAATTTAGTGAATATTAGTGAATACTGGAAGTGTTCGATCAAGATTAACTATCTCCTTAGCTCTCTGGCTTCACATATTCATTAAAAGTTTCAATAACATCGATCAGTCCACTATCGCTTTTAGACAGAGGTCAATGGTGACGGATAACTATTACCATGGTTCCCAAGCAGGTAGTCCTAAACGCTTATAGAGCTATAAGGCCATAGAGTTAGGAAGAAAATAGAGAGAACATAGATGACGTCACATGAAGCCAAATTACGGTTCATCGGCAGCCATCTTGTGTGGCCTCATTAGAGTTCCTATATACTGAGTACTGTGAGGATTGCCTTTTTGGATAGGAGTATGAGTGCACCTCAGAGAGGCAATACTCGGAAAAGAGGGTCTCTAAATATGTGGCCAGTTAATATGGCCGAAATGCCTCGTCCCTTTCTTCTCTAGGCTTCATTCCCCTCTCCAACAAAACAGCCTAAGGTTCCCTCTATTTATATTCCTAACTCTATGTATAAGGCTGCCTGATACGTGACGTCATCGAAGTTTTCCAAGTGTGTTAGAATCAGAGGATAGGCCTAACTAAAACAAGCGCCTGAATCCTAACGTCACAACGTCATGTATCATCTTGGTGAGCACAGTTTAGAATTTAGAAAAGTATAAAGACCTAAGGTGAAAGTAATCAGCTAATTCCTGAAAATAAGGGGGAAATGCATCCAACATGTTAATTTATCGGGCTTGAACACTAATATACCTAAGTCCATCGAATTAACTTAAGGCCTAGCCTATCCCGGCCTGAGCCATACGTGCCTAAAAACCGTTTAAAAGGACAGAGTTTATCAAAATAGGTATCATACAAAAGTTGTTCAGAATTAAGCAATTATCCCAATAAATTGAAAGCTAATCCCTCTTTCTATAAATATTTTTAAAAAATCAGATTAGTTCTTTTATACCTGTTCTGTATACATCTCCGTTTCTGCAAACACAAGGAAATTTCAATTCTACACATATTCTTTTATCTGCCAGTCCTACCATATCCCTCTTGTTTCTACATATTGTATTCAAACGTTTTTGAGTTGTTGACACCATAAACATAGTTTAAATGGGCTTATTGGGTACTACTTCAATTATGATTTGCTAAGTCGACAATCCTTACGTTATTATGTCTCGAGCTATGACGTCATTTATGACGATGCCGCCATATTGCCTGTAGTTCCTAAACTAAACACACCTCGGAATTTCTTCAAATGAATTTTATTCTTGTTTTAATATAAATAATCATCTCCCGAAGTTTGCGCCATTATTTCGGAACACCCTGTCTATATAACAACGATTTTATTAAAATTATATCTAAAATAAAAATGGTGAGTTCACACAATTAGTAGTTGTGTGCAACTATCGTCAATGTTTTCCAGCAATTTTATCTTCTTCAGAACACAAATTTCCAACAAACGAGAAAATTCGCTTCTGTGGTTCGTCTGTGACATTACGGAATAAAGAAAGAGAAAAAAAGAAATTATTGCAAACCACAAACGGGATTTGTTTAGCCGATCACGACTTCCCCCTGTGTTTTCTGTGACTATGTTATAAATATATTTTAAAAGGCGGTTCCCCTTGCATAATCCCTTACGTTCCAAACACCTGTCGTTAATTTATGATTGTTCGATTTCGAAGTTTGAAAGAAAACTGTTTCTAGTGTGCAATATGGAGGTTGAAATCCTTACATCAAGTAAAGAAATAAAATGAAAACTTGCGCGAAGGATTTGTTTTTCTTTGATAAAAATAAAGAACGAAAGAAAAAAAAGTAAAGTGGATGGGGGGACGAACTGATGCAGATTGCGTGAAGCAGACATGGGTGACATTTCCGAATGTTAATTTCTTTATTAAAGTCAACATTTTGCTAAGTCGTCAATCACTCTTTTAACGAATCAACCAAGGAAGGACTCAGTTGCCAAGTTTTGTAATAAAGGAACTTACAATTTGAGAAAAGAGTTTTAGTACCGTTACCAGACGTATTCTTTCTTCTATTTTATTACTAACTTTTAATTTTCTTTTTGAAAGGAAGTTTACAGAATGTAGATAACTAATTTTCCATATTCGAACATTTTATATACATACAGTGTGTCTCTGCAATAATGACTAGCGTCTCAACGTAGAAAGTCC
>JAGDQP010053638.1:0-13516 GCA_022664845.1 Lepisma saccharinum
TTTCGAACTTTAGACGCAGAATTGAGGAACTCGCAGAGTATATGTTATTCGGGTCGGTGATGTCGAATGTGAAATTTGCTTATTTCTACTTATTATCGCTTCCAAGATATTTCGGTTCGAATTTTGTCCTTTTGGTGACAAAAACCATGAAAACCTCAAATTATGTTATTTTGTTCACGGTGATGCTGAATTTGAAAACAACATATTTCTACCTATTGTCGCTTCCAAGATGTAGCGGTTTGAATTTTGTTGAAGTTTCGAATATTTGACGCAAAATTGAGAAACTCAAACAGCATATGTTATTTACGTTGATACTACAGAATATGAAATTTGTATTTTTCTACAACTTACCATTTCCATAATATAGCGGTTCGAATTTGTCGAATTTTCGAATTTTTGACGCAGAATTGACACACTCACAAATTGTATGTTATTTGAGTCTTTGATGCAGAATGTGAAATTTCATTCGAAGATATGGTGGTTTGAATTTTACGAAATTTATACGCAGAATTGAGAACCTCGCAAAATCGGGATTCAATAATGTCGGATGTGATAATTTCTTCTCCCTATCACTTACCCTTTTCAAAATATAGCGGTTCGAATTTTGCTCTTTAGGTCCGAAAAATATCAAACTTGCAAATTATATATTATTTGGGACTGTAATACTTCCATAATATGACAGCTCCAATTGAGAAACTCTCAAATTAGCTTCGTAATGTTTGCTTTCACCCTAGTCTACACTCCGCTCTAGCCAAATTCACAAAATCATAAATGCAGCTATTTATATGTTCGCCATGCTGAAAAAAAACCGAGGTAATTGGAATAACTATTATATTCACAAGAGTCACAGAACCTAGGTAATAGTATTTTCTTTGTTCTTTGACGACAAGTATACGGTCGGTACAGCATCTCAGCGCTATTTGATATTGAAAATTGCAAACTATCGTTGTGTTGGCAAAGGTATTAAATGTGTAATTCCACGCTATTTCGTTTAATAACATGTAGTTTAATAATTTATTTGTTATAAATATACTATATTTTTCTTTCGACAAATTATTTGTTCGTTGTTAGTATGTCTTAATAAAAATAATTTTGGGCGAATATTGCTTCCACTAACATAGCACTACCAAAATATGACATCTCTTTGAATACCAAAACCATAAAACTCGTATTTTATATGTTATTCGTGTCGGTGATGCATAATGTGGCATTTGCTGCTCAAATATGGCGGTTTGAATTAAGAAACTCACAAATTTGAAGCGGTAATGCAGAATGTGAAATTTGCTTCTCTCTAGCTACTACCACTTCCTAAAACTATAAAACAGCAAAATTGGGTGTTTATATAGGTCTAATACGAAATTCAAAATTTAAATTATTTTTGTTGCTGTAAGTCCTCGCTAAAATATAGATAATGAAATGTCCCCTTAAGATACTATTATTATAATTCTACAGTATGGGAATTTAAAATTGAAATTGTACGCCCTTGGTAAACACTACAAGACAATTTGCACTCAAGTTTCTATTATTTTAACGCTACAACATGGGAATTTAAAACTTGTTATTACACATGACTTCAACTTGTCTCGTGCCAAATACACAAATTCTTAAGCGTGTCTATTATTACAATGTCACTAGGCTGCAGGAAAGCGGGTTAATTGTAAAAAACACTATATTCACATGCAAGACTCGTACTTTTTTCTATTATTTACACACCTTGAATTACATATAGATTAGAATCTTAGATTATACAGAAAATTGAAAAACTCAATGCGCATGTCGCAACGTGGTGTTGTAGGAAGTATTAAAATGTGAAATCCCACGCTATTTCCTCAAATTGCACTTTAATATCCAATGTTTATGTACCCAATGTTGATTTGTTTCTAATTTTTTGCCTTTTTGGTTTTAGAATTGAGAATTTTTTCGCTTCCATAATATGGTAGTTCAAATTGAGAAACTCATAGTATAGTTAAAATTACACAGGACTTACATTCTAACTGAACTTGTTTGGTGCCAGGACACATTAGTGGTGGTTGTAGTGAATAAATTACATTGAATGCGTATAGAGACTAGCAAAATTATTCGAACCTTGTAGTGTTTGTACAAAATACGGAATTTGTTACAACCAACAAAATAATGTTGTTTGAGACGTTTTCCGTTTGCATGGGTAAATTCACCCTAATATTAGATGTTTGTTTCTTTGATTGACTAAACTATGTGAGACGTCTTTCGACCCATGTTTTGAGGAAGATTATATTTTGCTATGAAATAGTCCTTTAACTGTAATGTATTGTAGAAAAGAATTAGTTGAGGAATATTCTAAGAATTTACAGGGTGAAAAAGTGACAAAATGTGAATACGCCACCTCGTAAGATGATGTTTTGTTATTGGGAAGGGACAAAATATATTGAAAAAGTGACATTGCTTAAGTAAAGAGCTCGTATTTGGCGAAAAGATACATTAAAACAATTTTGGAGTTGTCAATGCCATACTGGAGAAGGCTTGCTTGGGAAGGAACTTGCACAAGTGTCTGCATTTCGGCCCTTTGCGACTACATGGAGTACTTGTAGTAAATTTCAAGAATACTCCCTATCGACTACTTCAATATACCTTTAGCATAATTTAGCCTTTTAATTGTAACTTGGTAGAAAGATAAGAAGTGTTTTTGAATAAAACGAAAGCTAGAAAGGACTAAAGACTACTTGAAAATTAAACTGCCAAAATGAGGGGTTGATAATGGTCGTGGTGGATACCACGGACCCGGTAGAGTCTACACAAATTCGCATTATACAAAGTGTAATTATGGTAATAGTGGATATGCCCGAAACTATCAAGAAACATATCCCCCACATTTTACAAATATTTACCAATACCCTATACAACAAAGGTTTAACAAGCAACGACCTCAACCGTTAACAACTGTTCCAGCACTCCAGTATCGGAGGTGCACGAAGTTAGAGTAACCCCAACGGTTACATTATATTGTACGAATTGTGGTTTAACGAACTATACAAAAGATGCGTGTTTAAAACCAACTAGTGCTCAGTGTTTAAACTAACTAAAGCTGTGGTTGATGGAGGAAAAGCTACAGCCTATCAGAAAGTAATAAACTATCCTTTTCAGTACCGAGACAATATGGCTTATGCAAATATTGTAATAAACGGCAAACAATACAATACGATTATGGAAACGGCAACACAGATTAGTCGAAACGTATTGAAAAACAACGCAAAAATATAAAAAGCGATACAAAGACATAAATAAGGTATAATACAAACGGAATTAACTCTAAGACAAGTGGCCATACTTAAATTTCAATTGCCCGAAAGAGCATTTCACCACTCGTTTCGAATAGTGGAAGATTTTGCGAATAACAGAATGTTAATTGGCGATGGGCTATTGATTCCGCATTGTGCAACCGTAGATTTTGAGAAAAGATTAACGTTGAAACGCTTTAATAAACCGCTTTCAAAATGTGTGATTTTATCTCAAATTATGTATTTGTTGTATCTGAAAAAGGTAAATTATCTGATTGACCAAGTTAAACATCCGAACTTTGTTGTAAGGAAAGTGTTTTTCCCCACCAAGATCTAACATAAGTTTGAAATTGCAGGTTGAAAACTCAAGATCAGGTGTGGAATAAATTTTAGAGCCACACAAATACTTTTTTGACAAATACGGAATTTTGGTATGTAGATGCATTGTTTCACCAACTGAAAAGCTGGCTGACGTAACAAATCCTATTGAACGCAAGGTAATAATTACGAAAATGACTGAAATCGGCAGTATGGTTACATACCATCTGTGTAAGAATGTTATCGTATAATTCAAACCGACTTGGATGAAGATCAGCAAGTATTGGAAGAAGATAGGAAGATTTTTGACACGGATGTAAAACCAGAAACACCGGTTAAAAATTGTGCAACTCTATCATGCGTATGCGATCGTTTCCGCCTGGAATAAGAGCACAATAGGTCGTGTGTAAAATAACAAGCAACACATAGGGCTCACCACAAGGAAGTTTTTCGCAGGCCATATCCTATTGCTGAGGCAATACACCCAAATAGCCAGTAACAAATTAAATATGTTTAGACAAATATGTAATTGAGCCCATTGAAAGTGTGTACAACTCGGCAGAATTAATTAAGAAACAAAGCGGTTAATATCTATTCATTTTAGACTTCAGGCTTCTCAATAGTTTTGCTGCTTCAAACAACAGCACGCTTTAGCCTGCATGATGTACTGACTAGGATCTCAGGCAAGCTATGGTATTGTCAGCTTGATCTGAAAGATGCATATTATTGTATCTCAATTGAAGTTACTGCCCCAAGGTGTTAAAAATGCGCCGGATAGCTTTTACAGAATATTAGCCTTGTCTCTACACTACCCTGAGTAACTTGTCTCTACACTACTTGCCATATGCTCGCATTTACAATAAAAATGAGGATACAATTCCAAAAAAATAGAACAATTTTTCCAAAGTTTACGAAAGGTACGCTAGGTCTTTCGCCGGAAAAGACAACAATAATGCAAAATACCCTCTTAGCCCTGGGACAAAAATTGGAAAGCATGGGTTTAAAATTAGTGACAGGATTATTAAATATATCTCTATATTTGAAGTCCCATAATCAATTAAACAGCTTCGTAGTTTTTTTGGTCTTTGTAATTACGTTCGAAGAATTTGTAAACTTTATGTTTTACTCACGAAACCATTACAAACGGTTGAGCCGGCTGGGTGGCCGAGGGTCTGCGGCGGTAGGCCATAGGCTCGAAAGTCTCGGGTTCTAGTCCCGGCAGGTGCATGATTGTGGATTTTAACAGCTAAAGGCAATCGTGAGGGGCCTAATTAAAAAATTACTAGACTGTCCAATATAAAAATAAAAATAAAGTTTACCTAAGTTTTACCATTACAACAGTTGATTGGCAAAAACAAGAGATTCGATTGGGAAGAGGAACAACAACACTAGTTGCTTGAGTTAAAATAAGTTTTGATGAACGCTCCCATATTGAAACCATACTGCGCCTCTAAGCCTCTTTGTGTATACACAGATGCATCAACAAAAGCAATTTCTGCAATAATGTTGCAAAACGGTAACGAAGAGTCTGAAAACTGGTACCCAATAAGTTTCTACTCGAGGTTATTTAGATAATGTGGATTAGGTACACAATTGAGATTTATTAACTGTAATATCAGTTCCAAATATCTTTATTTTTATCTATTAGGCCATAAATTCAAGTCATATGTAGATAATAGATCTTTATTGAACCTAAAAATGCGCAAACATTTCAAATAAAATTAGTCAGATGGAGGCCTGCATTATCAGAGTAGGACTATGATGTTGTACATGTCCCATCAACAAAGAAACCAGCAGACTACTTAAGCAGGAAAACGAAAACCTCACCCCAAGAAGACGACTTTAAAATCGAACATCTGGAATGTAATTTGATTATAGCAGACGAAATTGATCCCCCCTCGGTTAAAGAGGCAAGAAGAGTACTTCGATCCCATAAACAAATATTTGGAAAAAGATAAACAAACGGACTCAAGTACGGAAAGAGCCACAAGTCATTACGAATTGTCCTACGATAGGTTATAACGTAGGCATAAATTTGCAAACCAAGAAAAATACTTTCTCTATAAGGGATCAAATACTACATGAGAAACACAGTTCGGAATTGTCAGGACACTACTCATACGGTAAAACTAATGTCATCCGAACAAGATCTACATTGTTAATATTAAACGTTGGATAAGGGAGAGTACTAAGAGCTCTCAAATATAATAGCAAGAAAATAGAAATTGTCCCACAAACATATCGCACCCTTTACATTTTTATTCCCCGATAAAATCGAATCACTTCCAAAAACGGTAAAAGTTGGCTTTAGATTTATCCTACTGACGTACGATGTAGTCATAAGATTTTACAATCAAAGAGTTTACAACAGAATGCATAGCAGATGCGTTGTATAACAGCGTAATTCTGAGGTTCGGGATCTAGGCACACCATCCAGTCACCGAGTCAAAGTAATAAAGAAATTCGCTCTAAGTCTATGAATATAGTTTAAATTCGCCAATGGAGACGACCACACTACGTGTGGCTTGGGAGAAAAAATATAATAAGATCCAAGATGCTCTAGAACATTTTGCAAACACATATGTAACAAATTGGAATGAGTGTTTAAAGGTTATAGTTATGTTGTTAAATTATTTTCTAATGAATTCATGACAAGACGTAATAAAGTTCTCACCATTCAATCTTTGATGGGGATTCGAACAGAAAATTCAACTAGACCATATGCTAGAATTGCAATATGAATATCAGTGGAATTATAACAGGGTGAAAATGACGGAAAGGGCGAAATGTAGAATATTCCAATATTTTTCAGCACTACGAAAAACAATGAAAATCATTTGAGGAAAAGGGTAAAACGTTTACTTTCGAAAAGAATGAGCCCCTTTTGATCTTAGACGTAGCCCCTAAATAACGTATTCCCAAATCTTGCTCTTTAAAATACGACATAATTGAAAAAAATGGTAAAGGTGCATGGAAATTCACACCACATCGAGTATTTCGGCAAACGCAGTGTAATTATAGTTGGTACATTTGATAATCGTCGTTTAAGTAAAATACTTGAAATGAATACCCGTTAAAGCAAACATAGAACAACAAGAATAAAATAGTTCCAACTCTCATGTAAATCTAGTAAAATCAAATATTAAAATATCTAGCACTAATGTAAAGTGTTCTTATGTAGTTTTAACTTGCTTGAAGATAACAATTACTCTGACATAAAAGCGTAAATATCTATGTTTTTTTGGCAAAATATCGGCAAAGATCTGCTTCCAGAAGAATTTTCATAAAAGTGGAACACCTTGTATTTTCAATGCAGCTTTGAAGACAGCTGATCAGAGCTTTGATTTGTTATACACACATATTTACTTGTACGCGAATTAGTTTTAGTGAACTGAGTCTGAATTAGTCTACATTGAATGTAATCCAATCTACATGGAATGGAATTTAATGTAGAGTAATGGGGGAAAACTAGATAGGGAACATGAGAACTAGATCTATTTTGCGTCAAAGTATAAAACACAAAATGCAATAATGAGAAATAATTAAAGTGAATTTAATGTAAATTTTAACATACTGCAGTAGAATTTTGTAAAAATGTTGAATTAATTTGATAAATAACGAAGAAATCATGTGTATTTAAATATTAATGAATATTGTATGGCTGACCTAAATAAAAGTTTATCAGTATTTGTAAATGTGCTAAACTCTAAACATAGTAAACTAAGATCAATTGCAAATGTAAGTAATTGTGAATAAAAGTTTAACGAAACAACGAAAAAAACGTATTTGAAATAATTGATTGCCCATGGACGCATGTCGCAAGTAAACTAGATCGATACAAAGTAAATGCATTTATATTTACGCATTTTAAATGGTTATTGAAGCATGGAGCAAGAAAACTGTAAAAGTACCCATTAGCAGTGGAGTACATAAAGTAAGTAAAT
This sequence comes from Lepisma saccharinum, assembly GCA_022664845.1. NCBI lineage: Eukaryota > Metazoa > Arthropoda > Insecta > Zygentoma > Lepismatidae > Lepisma > Lepisma saccharinum. Next base: position 7,517 of record JAGDQP010053638.1, read on the forward strand.
ACCGAAAATGGCGTGTCATAGTAAAATCATATTTGTACCGAATTCACAATGGCGCATGTAAGGTATTTCGATGCCCATTTGTTATTAATACTTAAAATAAATTTAGTTCATCGAATTTTGTTCTAAAGAGTAGGAAAATAAGGCTAAGTTAAAACAATAAAAGGGATACACGGATATTATCTCACAATACTAATAACATGTAAAGACTTACAATATTGAGTACAAAATATTCAATGGTGAGATCTTAAGAATATACCAATAAACAAAAGTAGGTAAAATAAGTAAATAACTATGTAAATTACAAGTAGGAACTCGATACGAAAATAATTCTCAATTTTAAAAAAAACTTATCCACTATATGAAAAAAATCAATAAATGTACATAAATTAGTTTGTATAAATGAACATTGACCTGAAAACTAAAGAAAAATACTTTTTAAAACCATATTAGGTCAATAATTGAATAAAACAATGATTTCTTCTTCTTCCTTTCTTTCTTCCCCCAAAAAGTAGTTTCATATATGCAATGAAACCTTCTAATTGGAGGTGATATGATCATGTAGATATCATTAAGCCAACTTTTACTTGCTGAACAAGAAAAGTTAAAGCTTAGGAACGTAGATTTGTTTTTAGGAATAACTGTTAGGGAATTAAAGAAATATTAAACACGCAATGTAATTAAGATTGGTGAAAAAAGACACTGCAGCACTGACAATTTTGAAGTCACGTTTGTAAGTCTTAATAAAATTAATTGGAAAATGAATTCTTGAATCAAGTGGAAACTTAAGGTTCCTATCAGACACTTGATTTCCACAAACGGTTGAAGGAGATGAATGAGAATTTTGAGAAGGATCAATTTCCAAATTTGGCAGAAAAAATTAAAAAACAATTCGAACCAAAGACAGAAAATTCAATTTGGAAGAATAATTAATTTTCAAAAGTGTCACTGTTGTATCTTCTGAGCACACCTCAAAAGATGCAATAGAAACAACGTGGGAATGATTTCGGAGTCTTGCAGATTGTAACTGAAAATGTTTGGAATTTTGATCGGAAAATTGAATTGGAACTGGAAGGCAAAAAATAAAAGTTATTTTTTTATATTAAAATGAATTGTAAATGCAAAGGTAAGAATGAAAAACGAAATCGAAAAGTTTTAACTGCGAAAGAAAACGCAATCGATCATAAGTGGACACGTATCCATTTTTTTCTCGTATAAGTGAAAATAAAACTGAAAATTTGAAATAACAATCGTAATCATTGAAAACAAGAAGTGAATCAATGCATAACTGCATTAATGATTTTATCCTTTATATTTTCCGAAATTGGAATGAAAACATAATATAGTAACGTGGTTTTCCTTTATTAATAATATTGGTTACGTAAATAATATTTAAATCCAATTAGAACTGCTCAATAATGTACGTAAATGCAACAATTTGGAACGTCATAGAAAATATTTGTAATTAAACGTCGAAGGACATTTGTAGTTTACAAATTGGGGATCTCGGGTAAGATTCCATTTTTTTTACTAAGATGTAATTCGGAAAACGATAGAAAATTAACTTGACTATTGAATAAATTTCTAAAATATCTAAGCCCTAAAATGTACACATTAACCCAGATACGATATTTGTATTAAAAAAACATGAAGGTACAAATGTAAACAAATCTCCGAGCTTGTGCATCAATGTAATGAAGTTCAATTGGTAGAATATGTTTTTTAAGTGAAAGGACTTGTTTGGGCTCTGCACTGAAATGCGAGTACCAGTAATGAACACTGATCACCTTCTTACTGCTTTGTGATCAGCGTACAACTACGCCTTTAACTCCCTTGTACTATTTAAATCCAAAGCAATTAATAAGTAATATTGTTAGCAACCTATGTTAATCGAAAAAACTATCTTATGTAAACAACAATGAAAACGCGAAATTAATTGAGTATTATAATTTTCTGTTTCGTAATGTTGAATAGAATGAATATAGTGTTTGCAAAAAACGAATACGAGACCGTTCAATACTATCTTAATAAATAAGGTTTCAATGAATTGGTAACTTCGGATAGAACAACTATAATCAGCATATTAGAGAAGCTAAGCGGGTTAGCTTATCAGGTTCACTCCAGTCAGGTTAAACAAAGTTAGGTTACGGTATCAGGTTAGCTCAGGGAAGTTTAATTCACGGTAGGAGACAGGTTATGTAAAATAAGGTTTAAAGCACTGAACTGCTGAACAAGACTATATTATTCGTAAAAAATATATTATTTATTTTTTTACGAATAATGTAGTCTTGTTCAGCAGTTCAATGTTTTTGATCTTAATTGCAAGACGTGCAACTATGTTTTGTTGTCAAAATAAGGTTATAAAAGAGAAGTTAGACTTAACGTGGTAACACGAAACAGATAACGAGTACGGAATTTGAACAAAAGGTAAACTATGCTCAACGTAGGTTAAGCAAATCAAAACAAAATCTACAAAAACAAAAAACACAAGTACTTACGTTATTGCTTGTCGAACTCGCCTCCGCTTACTTATGTATCTATGAAAATGTATCAAGATTGGAGTAAACAAGATTTTTCTCTAGATTTATTTTATTATTTATTCAGTTGATCTATGCGAGTCTCTGTTATGGGTTTAAATTCAAGTCGGCGCACCACTCACAGATAAACACTTTACGAAATTCTTCGATTAAAAACTCTGTAATTAGTCTAAATGATCAGATTAGGTTTTGTAATTGTGTGAAGATTATTATTTAGGAAAATAAAAAAGCAGTGAGTTTAGATTTAATGTTGCAAGATAGATTGATAATAAAAGAAGCTACCATGTTGTATCATTTAAGTTCTATTTCTCATGCTATATTTGCGGAAGTTGAGTTGAAGTATTATAGTAAGCATTCATGCATAACATTATTTTATGAAATAATAAAAAAATTGGAAACAAAAGATGAAACATGATTCAGTCAAGGCTCTCTCACACACCACTTGAGCAATTCTTCGAGTTTCCATGCTTGAGACTGGAAATACTTTCCCATGCAAATACATGAGAAAGGGCATATCAACATTTTAAGTTCTTCCGAAATCATGTTGATTAATGTAATCAACTTCTGAGAAAGACAGAATAATATGAAAAAAGGAAAGGTAACCCAAATATTAGATTAAATTTATGTATAGTTCGAAGTCTCACGAATATTATTAAAAATTGAATTAATTCGTGATTAATCAACTGAATGTAAACAAACACGATATTAAATCAAGAACTTATTTACTATAAGTAGTGTACTTAAGGTTGAACGGAATTGACAACTTTTTTTCTTGCAAAATGCATATGTGATGTAAAAAATGTTAATATTGATTCCATGATAATGGGTAAACAATGATATTGCAAGCTGACTAAGGGCTGTCTCTAACATTTGTATTGCTTGCCTAAATCTCTGCCATATCCATTAACTATTACACTAAAACTCAAATATTTCAACTTATGTCATGTAGGGTATGTGTGTAATTGTCCCTAAACGAAAGTTTTGTGTTTATGATGTTACTCTTTCTTTAAAACCTATGTTTATGTTTTGCTTATGAACTCTGTTACAAAATGTTTAAGTGTTTCTAAACGTATCGGAGACCCAATTAAAAATTGAAAACACAAGCTTACAATAGGGCTATCAATTGGTCCGGGGACGAATCCCACTAAGGTCATGTGTGGACGCTCCCAAAAGCTCTAGTGAAATGATTTCATTTTGATATATCACTCCTTTGATTTAATTTGTTTATATAAAAGGAAAATATCATAATGCGCAACTGTTTTGATCATGTTTACCCTAAACAGTTTTTGATCATGTTTACTCGAAACGAATTATGGAAATTTGAATGTTTATGTTTTGATATCATGTAACCTATAATGCATGCCGATGTTAGTAAACGTACTGAAATTTGACAAACAGAAGCTTATGCTTCTCACGTGAATCTATACTGATTTTGAATCCCTATAGGTTCTCTTTTCTTTCACGAAAATACTTTTGAATGGGAAGCTATGGAAATAACATGAACGGTATAGTATACACAACCACGATTTGTGTACATGTAGATTACCAGTAATGACTTGAGAACAAGTTGGTATCCTCATACGTCACAAACGTGGCGCTAGGCCAATGTGTGTAATGAACGTTTCCACCTTAAAAGCTGATATGATGCAAATATTGAAAATAGGCCTTTCTTTTTAATTTAAAAAAAATATGTTTTGACTCCTAACAGTACGAATTTAGACCCACAAATACGAATGAAATTAGTTAATAGTAATATGGAAGGTTAATTGTTAGTAAATAAGTTTGTAAATGAGGAAATTACGAGGTCTAGTCAAATGCTGAACTTATTAGCTGAATTTGGAAGACAGTTTTCTCAAACTAGGAACACCCTTTCACGAACGCAAAATATACTAAACTAGGTACATTTGCACTTGTCAATGTATTTAGCACTACCAAAACCACTTACACTTTGTAAAGAGCACTATAATGGAGCGACCTTTGTTGCACTGAGAAACAGGCACTCATCACTTCACTTTTAATTTTGTTCCTTGTTACCTTTTAAACCATAAAATGAATAGCATAGAACTTGTATGCATAACTATAAGCCCGCTTCACCGAGCACACTTCACTCACACATTGCATTGGCCGTTTGGGCCGTTCCCAGAAAGCGACAGAGACACAAGCCTTGGTTTGTCGAATGGTGCAATAAAATTTCTGAGGAGCGAAAAAAGCAGGACAGCGTTGGCAAAACAATAAAACCGAAAATTGCAAACTATTACAGTAACGTAATACGTAACATAATGTGCGTGATTAGAAAAAAAATCGAAATATGGGGACAGAAAGAATTGAAGAGGGAGAGGAAAAGAGGAATACATATGGCGTTAGACATCGATAAAAAGTGTTAATACTCCAAGAAGGGTTACCAGTCGAAGTTAGTCGATTACGAATAAAGTGGAAATCTTATTAAAATTGTCAAATCTAGCAAAAGTATTTCAACAAACTTTTTAATGTACATACAGGTGAATAAACAGAGGAATTCGAAATCCTTACAGCTGAATCGTGGATAGCCGAAGCTAGGGAGATCGAGGACGAAATATCAATAAATATTTGAAATCACCAAGATTTCACCACATTTCATCCAAATTAATTAAAGCGTAAGGGACGACACTAGCCTAGCATTAATGAAGAATGTACCTCTTTCCTAATAACAACACAACTACACCAATAGTTCCGGTTTATGAATAGGGGGATAAATCTGACCGCGTAATCGCTTTACATCCAAAATATTACCAACAAGGGAATACTTCTTGTTCAAACGAAACGTTTGCTTCGAAAATGTGTTTTTCCCGAAGAATGTGATCGGAACGGACGGTCATTTATATGTGAATTGATATCTTCCTCCCGAAACTGTCCAATGACTACTCATCTACATAATATTCCTTTAGGAGACAGGGGCTCTCAATGTTGGGATTTCAAGTTCTACATCATGTGCGGAAAATGGTATACATTTCGGCAGCCACAAAGACCCAGAAATCTTCCCAAATCCTTACGCAACTTGCGAATCCTACTGGGTTAATAGTCCAGTCAATAAAGACGAAAAACAGGCTTTTGTCGGAACTAATTGGTAAAAAGCTGAAAATTTGCCAGTTGTTACAGCATCATACGAGGAGTGTTCTGTCAAAAGTCCCCGACCCTCCCCCTCTTGCTTCCCCCCAATCCCCCCGAACTACAAATTTAAAGACTTTCAGAAATTGTATTATATCTCCGTAACCAACAGACATAACGACATGATTCCTTTTTTTTGTTATAATTCCTAGATAACAGACTACAAAAATGTTTATCATACATAGTGCGCTATCTCTAGTAGTTTTGTCGTAATTTTGATAAAAAGCGCAAAATAACGATATTTTGCTTTCAATATTTACACTTTTTACAGTGTAACTTGTTTCAAATCAACAATATCAAAAACGTGTTCGAAATAAAAGTT
>JAGDQP010053639.1:686-13516 GCA_022664845.1 Lepisma saccharinum
ACAAGTTTCATGTCATAGTGTAGTGTTTAATAGCGTTGAACATGGCGTAATTTGCATCTACGAACTACGATATGCGGACAGCATTGATTTTTTATTACCATTTGAAGAAAACTGCTGCAGAATCGCATCGGATGCTTGTCGAAGCTTACGCTGATCATGCTCTTGGTAAGCCACAGTGCTATGCGTGGTTTAAAAATTTTAAAAGTGGCGATTTTGACGTGAGAAACGAATAACGTGGAAGACTACATAAAAAGTTTGCAGACAGCGAATTGCAAGCTTTGTTGGATGAGGATGACGCTCAAACGCAACAACAACTCGCGGATCAATTAAATGTGACACTAGAAGCAGTTTCCGTACGTTTAAAAGCGATGGGCAAGATTCAGAAGGTGAGAAAATGGGTTCCACATGCATTGACTGAACGACAGCAGGAAAACCGAAAAACCACTTGCGAAATCCTGCTCGCAAGGTACAAAAGGAAATCATTTCTCCATCGAATTGTGACTGGTGACGAAAAGTGGATCTATTTCGAGAATCCTAAGCGTAAAAGATCATAGGTAACTTCAGGAGAACCGGCGACATAAACTGCAAGACCAAATCGCTATGGACGGAAGACAATGCTTTGTGTTTGGTGGGATCAGAAGGGAGTGATCTATTATGAACTGCTGAAACCTGGCGAAACCGTTAACACCCAACGTTACCGACAGCAAATGATCGATTTGCATCAAGCTTTGCGTGAAAAACGACCAGAATATGACCAAAGACAACATAAAGTGATTGTGCTTCACGATAATGCACCCTCCCACACAGCAAAACCGGTCAAGGAAACGATTGCGACGTTTGACTGGGAAATCCTTCCGCATGGGGCTTACTCAACAGACTTGGCGCCTTCCGATTTTCACTTATTTGCATCCATAAGACACGCACTTGCTGACCAGCGCTTCACATTTTACGAAAATGTACGACAATGGCTTGATGACTGGTTTGCAGCACAAGAGGGACAGTTTTTTTTTCTTTTTTTGGTCTGGCATCCACACATTCCCGGAACGATGGCAGAAATGTATCGCTAGCGATTGAAAATACTTCGAATAAAATAGTTCTTAGCATTGTCATCCAATCACTGTGTCTTTTCTGTACATACATTTCGGTTTCATATTTACGCAACTGGTATTTTAAATTTTAACTTTGTTGTTCTGAGAATCGAAATTAAAGCCATTTTAAATCCCTAAGTATGCCCCTTTAGCACAAACACTTGTCCGAAAGTTGAAAAACCTCGCATGGATGAATAATCGTTAGTAATAGGTTACTTTAAAAAATGTATACTTACAACGTTCGGACACAAACAAATTTTCGTTTAATCAGTTCGTTACAGTTTCCCAACCAACCAAAAATGAAGAAAATTGATATGCAGTGGGAAAATTGTTAGTTAGAAAATAGGCAACATCGACTACGTTGGGTAAACCGATTTACAACGATACAAAACAGAAAATTAACGTTGGCCGAAATATTTTGAGCTGCTAACGAGAAATTCACGAAAATCAGATGATCCTTTAAATATAAAATTTCGGGCTGCCGTCATCTTGGATTTGAATATTGAACACTGTTTCCCTTAAAATCGAACACAACACCCTGAGAAATTATTAGATATGTAAATCACGAAAATCATATGAACTTCGAAAATATGACATATCGCGCTGCCACCATATTGGATTTCAATGTTCAACAATTTTAGCTTTGGAAATGAACTCAGCGCCGCTTCAAACCCCCAGATGTGAAACTTCCAGAAAATCTGATATTTAAGAGTTATGACTTATGACATTTCGAAGTTTAGCGACTTATGAGTATTTACCTATGAAGTTTAGTAATTTTACATAAGGAATTGAACTCAAAATCCCTTCAAATCCCGACATATGAAATTTCACGAAAGTCTGACAATTTTTAACAATTACAATATTTCGCGCGTGTGCAATTTAACGATACAACATTTTTGACTTCGGAAATGGACTCAAAGCTCCTTAAAGCCCCCATATATAAAATTTCATTAAAATTTGATATTTAACAATTATGACATTTCGCGCTGGCTCTATCTTGGACTTCAAAATTTGAGCTTCGGAATTGAACTCAACGTCCCTTCAAACCAGTACATACGAAATTTCATGAAATTCTAATGATTTTTAACAATTATGAAATTAGGCGCTGACGCTATCTTGGATTTCAAAGTTAAAGAATTCTAGCTTCGGAACTGAACTCAACAAACTTCAAGGCCCCATATGAAATTTAACGGACGTCTGATGATTTTTAGCAATTGTGACATTTCGCGCTGCTATCTTGCATTTAAAAATTGTATATTTTTGCCCTCGGAAATGGGCTCAGGGCTCCTTCAAGCACCCCAACAAAATTTCACCAAAAACCAAAGGATACTTTACAATATGACATTTCGCACTGGCGCCATCTTGGATTTCAAAATTGTATATTTTTGGCTTCGGAATTGAATTCAGGGTCCTCTCAAAGCCCCACATATAAAATTTCACGAAAACCTGATGATATTTAGCAATTATGACATCACGCGTTGGCGCCATCTTGGATTTCAAGGTACAATAATTTTGGCTTCGGAATTTATCTCAGCACCCCCTTCAACCGCCCCACATATGAAATTTCACGAAAATCATATCTTTATAGTGATGATGTTTTGCGTTGTCGCCGTCTTGGATTCCAAATTTCAACAATTTATGCTCGGAATCGTAGGCAGCGTCCTTTGGAGCTCCCAGGAATGTTGGCTTTAAAGTACCTATGGAATCACGATAATTGTTCCTTTTAGCACCTAATTAGTTATATGTTGTACCAAAACCTTAAAGTTAAAATTATGACCACAAGTATAACATCACAGTTGGCAACCTTGTTAATTACGTCCTTTACCAACATAAACTGAGTGGAAGGGGAAATTTTACAAATTTCGAGCGCTCGAAAAATATCAAGGGCTCGAATTGAAATTCCAAGCAAAAATGTTCAAAGTACATAGACAGAAGGGTTTATTCGAACACATTCTGCACGCTCGAAAATGTATTTTTGTGTTTCGAATGCTGGAAATTCGCTCGTTGCACACCTCTACTTATGATGTATGGTGCTGGAAAAATAGTGATTTTGAAATTCTAGGCGCAAGTGAAAAAACTATCCAAACTTCGTTTTTCAAGGATGTGAAATCACCAGTAATTATATAGCAAAGACAGTTACTGACCCAGAGGAATGTGTAAAGAGTATGTTTCAGTTCGTTATGAAGTATTTACTTAGGGATGTTGATTCTGATTTCAAAGTACATTTTACGATTGGGAGTTCAAATAGTAAGGAAAGAAAGACAATTTACATAATAAGATGATGCGGTGCACATCTTAATGTAGAACATATTGTTTGGAGTATTGAAAATGTTATCAATTCTAACGAGAGCTTTACCTTAGGAGAAAAGTTAACATTTCGGATCCTATTCGCGGCGAAGGACGTCATGTCAATGACAAATATTTGCCTTTGGTAAAATATTTTCAAAAATCCATCATTCCAGTTGAATATGTTCCTCAGCATCTCGCCCGGGCTTTGGTTTTGGGAAAACTACAAGCGGATGAGAAATTTAAAAAGGCATGTTAAATGAAAATACATCCTAAGAAGTGGGCTGGTGCAGCTGCAGAAATGTGTAATTATGCGAAAGTAGATTTATTGGGTAAAAATGATGGGAGTTATGAAGATGTAGATCAATTTCAGAAATATTATGGTGACCAGTATCAGATTATTGTATATATACCATTGGGGACTCGAAATTGCCGTTTTTGGTTTACTGTTTGCGAAGATATCCGAAGTTGGACTTGGAGAATTTTCAGATCAAAACAGTCTAATCAATGCGGTCAACGTTTTTTGGACTAGGCTGTATAAGAAAAGTGGACGCCTCATGTCAATAACTTGTTTGTAATTGTGCCATTAACACCCACAGACTTTATCCAGAAACTTCAAACCTGTATTCGTAAATCTTCGTTGTCGTCTTCTTCTACCAGGACAGAACCTTTCCAACCGTAGAAAATTCAGTGCGGTCTTCCACATTCATTAGGATTTGACGTTCAAGAAGAGAACTTACTTAGTCAATTGGTCACTTATGCATAGTAAAAAGATCTTTAGTAAGAAGAGGATTAGAATCTCTCTTGCCCAGTTTAAATACTCCAGAACTCGACGGCCGTACCGCTGAACTATACCTAAGCTGCAAAAAAGACCTGAAATATCATTACTACATTATGGAACAGCTGTGTTTGTGTCTTTAAATTCTGTACGCTAAACTATACGTGAAATGTAATCAGTAAAAGACGTATAGACAAATTATTGCTCGTAATATCTCTAATAAAAAAGTAATTCAGTTGAAGTTAAAAAGTATAACAACATCTTATACAGTAAGTAACTTTACCGACAACGAAGCCTTTCGAAAAATATTTATGTTCAAATGAAAAGAATGATATTACTCCTTACTCTACCAAAGCATGAAAGTTAAATGTTAGAATATCGCTTCAATACTTACCTTTTTGATATAATATGTGTCGAGCATATTCTAATGTAATGTAGTGTAGGATATTCTAATTCACAAAGTTTGTTTGTAATGTTTGGATCGAAGTTAAATCAACTACTATTTTATGAGCTCGAAAACAATTTGGTTCTTGAAGTGGTTGCTCTTTTCATCGATAGAGGCCACCTGAATGCAGAGGTTTTGCTGGCTTGCCTACTCCAACTAGCTCCGAGAGTTAATGGTTGGAGGCGCTACTAGTTCTATAACCGGGCTAATAATGTGTGCTTTGAGTGACGAATCACTCGGATTTCTGGTATTGCCGTCGAGGTATCTTCTGCTTTTACTGCTGGTCACGAGCGACGTCACGAGCGTCGCGCAATAACTTCGTTTAAAATCATTTGGAAGTAAAAATGGAGGCATTTTGTTGTTTAAAAGTAAGAACTAATGGGAAAACTTGATGAAATATCCTACTCGATTCTCCTCAACTGACAAAATAAGTTAGAGGAGAGACTAATTCGTAAAGTGACACAATTTACTGAAAATTAAAGCACAGGTGAGTGTAATAATAATAAAAAAATTGAAAGCTTGTGTTTTGTGAGCGCAAGCGTTTCATTTGGTTACATAAATTGCTAAAACTTTGACTTTCTTAGTTGCAAAATCGAAACTACTAAAATGTGTTTTCTAATGGGGGGTTCGACCCTAGCTTCTTTTGCGTTGTAGTTGTAGTGCCGGCAATTTGTTTTGCTTCTGAAGGAAATTCAGTTAAATTATTTAAATAAATCTGAAAATAAATTAAAGTCTAGCATTTAAATAAAATATATTTTTAGAAAGTGCGTTACTGCGTTCATTTTGGAAACAGGTGTAGAATTGCATATAAATTTGTAAAATTAATTTACCTAATTCAGTAAGGTTTATTTGAACTCATTTAATTAGAAACAAAATTTAAATCATTATTTTCTGAATTAGTAAAATTGAAGTAGTAGAAGTTGGGAGAAATTCACGAGATTTCTCCTTTAACTGGTTGAATGTTGTTTGAGGCCTGATTAATAGTAATTAGATCGGTTTCTACTTTCCCCCATTAATTTTTTTATTAGTGTTAAAAAATAAACCGTGAACTTGAGAGACTAGGTCAAGCATGATGAAAGTAGCTTAAACACAGTTCAAGATAAATTTGTTGAATTAACTAAAGAAAGTTGATATTGTTTAGATGCGAAATAAATCATTCATTGTTGGAAAGATCTGTGGAGGTTTTCGAGTGCTCTGGATTAAGTAGGGATTATATGAAACAGGTGAGTTTTAGTGTGACTGAGTTGGGTGGATGAATACGTGCCCTATTTTTTAAGTTGTTGCCTTTCAGTTCACGAAGAAATGCTTGTGTTCCTTTTCTCATGAGATTTCTCGAGTCGGATTCTTTGAGCGCTATTTGAGAATGAAATCATACTAATTATATAACTTGAATATTTGAGCAGACGGTCATTAGGCACAGAGTCAAATACCTTTGGTAATAAAGTTTCTGATTTAATTGAATCCCTTTGTGTTTCCTATTAAAGATCCTCTTGTTGTATGATTGTAGATTTCAATTTATTCATTTCATTATTTTCTTAAATTTTTGTGTAACAGTGTATTTAGTTTGTAAGACATTTTGGTTTACATTGAGTTGTCTCTAAGATTGGATTCTCGACGTCTAAAATGTAATGGATCATGATCAAACGTTAAAATTATCCTCAGCTCCAAGTTAACAATTAAGTAAGTCAAAACAGAGCAACATGACAGTTAGATCGTTTCTATTCCCATATATAGATATATTGTCTTACCAAAGGAACTCTTTCCGATAACCATGATTCGACCTTGTTTCACGAAAACTAAGAATTGTTACATGTTTCCGTTTCCTTTCACAAGAGCCATGCTCCAATCTGATAATTTATTAGTGATGAGAATATTAACACAAGAACATTTCTAAGTGTTTTTAACAGTTGTATACAGTTCCGCATTGAAACAGTTGTACTTTATCCCACATGAAAGTTCTCAGTGCTTCCTTCAATTAGAAAATAGACTGATATAAATATTACCAAAAGCTTCTCTCTGCACGCACTCGCAGACAGACATTCGCAGACGCTCGTGCTCAACTACCGTCATTAAGTATTTCGACAGCTTTAGCCTAAATTCTATGTTAACATTCGTCGAACAGCTATCTTCAAAATTACAATCCATTTTGGACTCAGAAGAATTACACAACTTTATATTTTGGTTTAAACACGCTTAAGCCACTTGTGCAGTAATAAGTGGCAATACGAACTTTGAATACGAAGTGCAATTTATTCGACATATCAACACATCAGAAAACATCTTAAATTCAAAAGGTATGTTGCTCTCTCTAAAATTTGACCAAGTTGGTTTATGTATTATGTATTTGGAGCTCTCCTTAAACTCATTTGTATTCTTTGCTATTCAATATTTAAAATGATTAGACTTGTAATTAAATTCTCATTGATATCATGATTCAGAACTTCGATGTCAATGAGGTGTACTGACATCTATGAAATCTATGTTTTGTTTGAATAATCTTGTATCCCTGAATTTATCTTAGCCTTCAATAAATGTCATTATTAAATGTTTATTTGTATTCGCTCTACAGTCTGACTAGAAGGTGTTCATCACCTGTTTTCTAGGTACTATCCCCACAACACGATCGGCACCATAATCATCGTATAAATCCTCTCGCGTTGACCCACAGCGGGTCTGTTAGCATGTTGTTCGGCACCATCCATAAATATCTTGCAATGACCAACTACCCAGTCTGTTAGCATGGTTTAGCATCGCGCCACGATTATTTGTAAAACATCTTGAGTAAGATTCCGAAATTTATTTAGAATGATTTCGCAGCAGTCAAAATGAATCCAACCTCCTTAAATTTGTGTTTGCTACCCATAAGAGAAATGATAGCACAACGAGTCCGTAGTGTAATTCCGCTAAGCCTACGCTATGTTCTTTTCCCGAAAAGTAGCGAGCGCCTTTCGTCCGAACTTTTGTTATATTCTTTTCGTATGACAAATAAGGTCCATGCGTTTCACATAATTTGTATACATATTAGCAGAAATGTAGTGCAACATGGAATACAAACCAGACGACTTTATGGTTTTCAGTTTGTTTATATCGTAAAACCAGAAAACAACACGATCTACCATCTTGCGACACGTCCGCAACAGACACTTTTGTCACAAGTTACAAAATGTGACAAAACGTCAAGTCCAATTGTGCGCACACTGCTACAGTAAACTCCATAAATTGCAATGCCGCGATTCGTAAATCCCAAATTAGAACCTCCAAAAATAGATAAAAAGCAACAACGATTACAATTCATGTAAATTCAGTCATGTTTCACATTGAAAATATAATTAAAAATCACATTGCTCAGTCTCGAACTTTAATTCAGTTTTGGCCATAACAACAACGAACTCGCTTATGTTGTGCACTTCATGCACACTTTCAGAAATTCAACTGAGATAAAGCACTGGAAGAAAAATATTTATGCAGTGAGGCAAAAATTACTGTCGAAAAAGCATATTCGATTGCTAAGGATAATTTTACTTTAGCGGTTAAAATTGTATTTGACGAAACTCAGTTTTTCCCTAACATACAGGCAGAAACAGATAATGGCTACAGCAATAAAAACCCAACAAACTAGTGATTTAAATCACTCTACAAACATACATTATACTCTCTGAAACTGTAACTTTAAAAAGAAACTCAAGGGAGAGAGAGAGAGAAATATCTTCTCTTCTCCAAAAGTTCAATATAAACACGTATCCCAAATTTCGATTTCACGGATCGTCCACAAACTTCATATTTTACAAAAAATAGAATACAATTCTAAATCATCCTTCCAATTTTTAAACAATTTAAGAATTTCTTGTGCAATAGTGAAAGTTCGACAATGACACATTGGATAGGTCCGATTTCAACATGCGCCCCGAGTTTTCTAACACGGCTAAATCATCCATACTTTGAGAATTATTATTTTTGAGAATAGTTCCTTGTTTTAAGTTGAAAAATTATCAGTTGAATTAAAAAGTTAACTTATGAAGATAGATTCTTTTAACATTGTTCGCCGTTTTTCAATAGAATAGTCACGTTATAAATTTGTTACATATAAATTCTTGCCGTCAGCTAACCAAATAATTTTAGTCACCGTTACTAATTTCCAGCAAAAATACCATTAAAACAGTTAAAACACATAACAATATTTCAGTTATAATTTACGCGAACATTTCCTTATGTCAACATCAGTGAACATTCAGAAAGTTAATTAGATCACTACAACATATGATGCAACATGCATTATCTGAAAGAGAACAATTCATTCCCACCGCCGACAGTAGTCACATGTCCTATGTCAAGATAAACTCCAAGGCTGAACATGACAAAGCCGCATCAAGTGATATTACCAACAACATCTTGCAACAGAGAAAATAACGTACTTATTTTTAATTTTGAATTTTATAACTAGGATATTGTGATCGACTCTCATTGTCATTTCTTGTTAAATTTGTATTAATTTTTATTTTATTCATTATTGCAATCAAATTTATCTTATTAACTCTCATTTCTAATATATATTTAATTATGTTGTAAATTCTAAGAAATAATAAAGATGACGGGCAGAGATTTTCAACGCGATCTCTTTTAGCGTTGAGTATATGGAAAACACACACAGTCATGTAATTTGTGACGTAGCTGCATCGTTCTACTTTCCTTTAAGCGGCCATCTTTGGCACCTTCAGGAAATAATCCGATGATCACGTGTAAACACCAATAAGCACAAACAAGAGCAATGAACTACCATAACCTCAATCATTTCATCATCTCAAAAATCGTATAAAAAGGGCCCCGACGAGACAATAGATCTCTCTTGTTCTCTCGGAAGCCACGGCGACTACAGAAAAGAAGTCTATAGAAGAAAGTCCTATATCGTTATATTTTCTTCCAAAAAAGAAGTAGTCTTTTTCCATACAGTTTTGAGAAGACATTAGAAGAACACAATTTCCAACTTCATTTTCTGAGGTATGTTTCATGGATGTTGAATAGTAGTGCTTAAATAGTTTCATTGCCTGAACGATGCGTGTGCTCTGTTAATTATTTTAGAATTGAATTCATTTTTCTCCAGTGTGTGTCGTAATCTAATGTTAATTAGTCTCCGAGTTGAGAATCTGCGCCTTTTTAAGGGAAATGTAAAATCTTGTAACCTTTTTATTCCTAAAATTAGAACTTAAACCATCCCGAAAGAAAACGTTATTTTAGGTTTATTTTCTACTTAACTCTCGTTGAACGTCCCTCTCGTTATTGCGAACGCTCACCCTTTACCTGAGTTACGCTCAAGTAGACTTCATATAGCCCCCAAATAACCAAACTTAAGTCTACATTAATTACGCCCCTACATAATTAGTGAGATATTGCTCTCTAAATAAAACACAATATTCTACCGAACCGAGACGTTCACAATATAACAAATGCTAAATATACTAGTAACAATTTCTTTTCTATTATTTTATAGTAAATATTTGTTTAAGTAATCCTCTTGTTTTCCCCATTTTTGTTTTGCAAAGAGAATATTTTCTCTCCGTAAACGTAGCAGCTTGCCTATAACTTCATTTATATGTACTTGACCACAATTCGCATCCTCACCAAGCTTAAGCGAATATCTGTGCCACATTGACTCTACGCTAGCCTAAGAGTAGTTACTTGTTTTATTAGTACGAAATGTATTATGAACAAAGGCTAACTGAGGTAAAGCTAAATTACATTCTCTGGAACATTTAATTTGGTCGACAGTACAAGCGTTCACGTAAGAAAATTAACAATTTATTTTATAATTTAGGTCCACAAGACTACACAAGCCACTGATTTCAAATATAAAACAATTATTTTCAACGAATTTAAAACTTACAATTTACGTCTAATTTAAAGCTTACAATATTTCCTTTACAACAACAATTTAAAGTTCCCCGTTCCACTTGTTTTCATCATGTGCATTTAAAAAGCATTTTTGCCTTCCATAAATTTAATTTGCTATTACCAAAATAGAGAATCACACGTTTTTTTGCATTTGACATGTCAATTGAAGTACATTGCAAAGCATCTCAAAGTCAGTCATTGCTTGAAAATAAGTTGAAAAACTATCAGTTATTCTGTGTCCATGACTTCGTATACATTACATTCTTGTCAAAATTCAAGAAGCTAGGTAACTAACAACGATTTGAACATAAGTTTATGAATACTTTTAGGACAAATTTTCCACAGTTTAAAGTGAATCGATCCTTGTATAAGAATTGAAGACTTTTACGTAACAAATAGGAATACGTGAATAGATGTGAGACATTCTAAGTTGTGCAAAACAGTCCAACAAAATATTTATAAATTGATAGGTTCTCTATTTTTAGAAAGAGTATTTCTCCTCTATTTTAATTTCATTTCCAGTACTTTCGATAATTTTACAAATATAAATTTTACTTCAATTTTATTAATATTATGTCATTCAAAAACATTCACATAATTTTTATATGAATTATTAGCAAAATCATATTTAATTTTAAGCGTACTTACATACACACGATGGAAAATAATGAATGCAAAACAATCACTCCCACTTCCAAACAATCAGTTCTACAAAATATGGTGATAAGCCGCTCGTGTCTAAACTGTCCAAAGGTTCAGCGGGTAGTGTAGAATGTAAGTTTCATCTTCAGTAACTAAAGAATTTACCCTCAAGTAGGATTTTGATATTCTATGAGGCCGATCAAAACAATAGAATTTAGCGTGTTAAACTACTGACCCAGAGAAACTGGAAATAGCTCAGACAATGTAATATCCTTTCCGTAAGTATCAGTGATGATATTAGTTTCTGAGAAGATATGACTTCCTACAATACAATGACGGATACCAATCTTTTATCTAAAAAATTAATCAATGAAAGATGTTCTGGGTTCCTTACCACATTTATACCTACTAACGTCTGAGCGACTGGAGAAAAGATTTTGAAACAATTTTAAATATAGACTAGTGTACCCGTGCTGCTCCTCAGCATTTCTAAATTAGGGAATTGGATAGATAAAAAGAGAGGTAATGAAGTATTAGAAAATAAGAATGTTGTAAAATAAAGGACAAACAAAGAAGAGATAATAATATCAAAAATAAGTAATTATTATAGAACAAAAAATATAAAATACTCTTTAAATTTTCACAAACTTTTTCCAAGCAACGTTAGCGGTGCATTGATCTATTGGTTTTAGTTCAATTTTTACATTCTCAAAAGATCTAGCACAGGGTAGTGCTACATACAACAGGCAATGACTGAAAAGAGTTTCAAGCAAATATATGCTTATAGTATTGAGAATGAGGGCTAGCTCTGGGGTAAATACAGAATGCAAATTCAATTGTAAACTGAATTCTTTTGGAAGGAAATGGAAAACTAGAGTCAGATGGCCATAAATGAAAGCGAGGAAGAAGTACCCTTTAGTCAACATTAACGTCAGTTGTAATTTGTAGATCTAACAAGCTATCACATATTTTGTGAAGAATTATTTTTTTGTCATTATGTAAGCCTAGTTCTAAGTTAAGTTCCTCGAAGACATCGCCATAGATCCTCGTTCTTTCAGTTCTAGAATATATGGTGATAATCCGCTCGTGTCTAAACTGTAAAAAAGTTCAGCGGGTATTGTAGAATTTCATTTTCATCTTCAGTAACTAAAGAATTTACCCTCAAGTAGGATTTTTTTTCTAGGAGGCCGATCAAAACAATTGAATTTAGCGTGATAAACTACTGCCCCGGAGAAACTGCAAATAGCTCAGACAATGTAATATCCTTTCCGTAAGTATCAGTGATTATATTAGTTTCTGAGAAGATTTGACTTCCTACAATACAATGATGGGCACCAATCTTTTATATACAAAATTAATCAATGAAAGTTCTTCTGTGTTATTTCCCGCATTTATACCTACTAATGTATGAGCGATCGGAGAAAAGATTTTGAAACGATTTTAAATAAAGACTAGTGTGCCCGTGCTGCTCCTTAGCATTTTAAAATTAGGGAATTGGATAGATAAAAAGAGAGGTAATGAATTATTAGAAAAGAAGAATGTTGTAAAATAAAGCACACACACAGAAGAGCAAATAATATAAAAATAGTAATTATTATAGAACAAAAAATATAAAATACTCTTTAAATTTACAAAACTTTTTTCCAAACAACGTTACTGGTGCGTCGATCTATTGGTTTTAATTCAATTTATACATTCTCAAAAG
>JAGDQP010053640.1:0-13516 GCA_022664845.1 Lepisma saccharinum
TTTAATTCATATTTTCTTTCTTTTATTTTATATTTGGATTCACATTCACGTAAATGTCGAACTTCTTCAGATCGATTTGCGATACAATACCAAATAATATGACACTCTACCAAAAAGTAATTCAGAAAATGTTTGGCTGAGGTCCTTCCTCTGTCAAAATCTGGTGGAGCCAACTCTTGCTGCTATAACAGCTGCCATCCTCTGCTGTATGCTCTCAACTAGACTGCGGAGGATGTCATCTGGAATGTTCCGCCATTCTTCTTGCAAAACGTCAGACAGGTGGACGACGGAGGCTGGCCACATCTCACGAGGCATCACCCTTCAGTCCAACTCGTCTCAAAGGCATTCTATGGGATTGAGGTCAGAGCGCTAGGCTCTGAGCAGACCAATCAAAGCGTTGAACATGTTCTCTTCATACCACCGCTAGTAGGAGCAACGAAATGGCACCTGGCATTGTCATCTTGAAAGTAACGAAGGTCCATTCTCTAAAGACGCCACAATGTTCAAAGCATTTCATTGACTACTTGTAGAGTAGAACTCTGCGCTCATGCTGCCAGGAACAACAACCAGTTGTACCATACCGTATTACGTGAAGCAGCCCCACACCATAATGGCACCACAACCAAATTTCCTAGTGGGAACTGTGCACTCCGGTAGAAACCGTTCTCCTTGTAGTCGCCACACCTATACTCGACCACCTATACACCTATACCACCTATATATGGGGCTTATGTGTAGCTTCTTTTCCTAAATATCCGATGGCTCAGTTGGTAGAGCGCTTACCTTTGGTGCTAGGGGTCGTCGGATCGATTCTTGCTCATGCCATGTGGGCTTAGTGGTGGACAAACACCGTGCGCGTGGATTTGCTCGGGGTGCTCCCGTTTCCTCCCACTTTCTTCATTCCACCAATTCATCCCATGATCCATACGGCCTGAGCCATAGTTGCCTAAAGGTCTTAAAATAAATTCAACAATTTCGTAATTGAAAAATACATGAACAGAAAAGTCCTAGCAGGATAAGATGGTGAAAAGTGCCTTGGAAGGAATCGTCATAAAAAAAAAACACCATATTCAGCATCAAAAATGGTGACTCCACCAAATTTCAGCTCAAAAGATTTTTGGTAGTTTAGCAATATCTCGGTAGGATTTGAACCTACGATGGTCTTCTCTTTTTAAATTGATGATATTTTCAAGCTCTACAAGATGGTAATTGTTTCATTTATGGTGACGAAAAATTCAAATTTTTAGAGAGGTTAGAAAATTTGAAAATTTAATTAAAAAAACTAAGATAACAGTTGGCTCGAAAAAAATATGTTATGTATTTTTAGTGGTTCTATAACCATGATTTTTAAAAAAAATGTTTTAAAGTGGTTGGACATAACCAAAATATAAGACACATGACCGGGCTTCTTACGTAGCACATGCACTAAAAATACCAGTTCGAAAGCGAAGTTTACCAGGTCGCATTCGTGGATGACTGGTTAAGAACTCGGCTTCTTGAGTGAGAGGTCCCGGGTTCGAGTCCCACCTTTGACTACACTTTTTCTTCTTTTTTCTTTCAAAAAATATTTTTTAGTATGTTCATATTTGTTATTTATTAATTGCTAGGATGTATATAAATATCTTATTGCTACTGCAAGCTATTATGTGTCTGGACGCACATCAAGCGAGGTGTGCAATAGGGATACGGTGCTTCTGCAGGGAGGTGGGCGGCGGCGCTAAAATAATTCTTCAATTTGCGCACCCCATGTGTTTCTTTTTAATCATGCGTGAACAAAATTATTATTATTATTATTTACTTTTTAGTATGAACTGTTTAAGAAGCGGATGTCTTTACAGTTTTTTTATTACGACTGTCTCGACCGTGCAAATGAACAGCACAGAGATTGGGATAAGATAAAGAGAAAATGAATGTTATGTGTACCGAATAACAGGTGAAAGAGAATGTTAACAGCACTTTTGCGTATGCCCACCGCTAACCGAAGGCTGCGCCCCTTCCCCTTTGGACGCACCGTGTCCCCTTGCACACTTCGCTCGGTGTGCATCTAGACACATCTTAGTTTTCAGTAGCAATTAGTTATTTACATACATCCTAGCAATTATTAAATAATAAATATGAACATATAAAAATATATTTTGAAAGAATAAAAAGTGTTGTCCCGGGCGGGACTCGAACCCGGGACCTTTCACTCAAGAAGCCGACGTCTTAACCAGTCGTCTAAGAATGCGACCTGGCAAACTTCACTTTCGAACTTGTATTTACAGTGCATGTGTTACGTAAGAAGCTCGGTCACGCGCCTTATCTTTTGGTTATGTTTTACCACTTTAAAAAAAATCATGGTTATAGAACCACTAAAAATACATAACATATAGTTTTTCGAGCCAACTGTTGTGTAAGTTATTTATTTTTAATTTCAATTTTCAAATTTTCTAACCTTTCTAAAAATTTGTATTTAGCGCCAACATAAACGGAACAACTACCATCTTGTAGAGCTTGAAAAAATCTTCAATTTAAAAAAGGTCATCGTAGGTGGAAATCAGATCCACCTAAATTAAAAAAAAAACACTGTAATTTATTTTGAGGTTAGGTTAGCATCTTTTGAGCAGAAATTTGATGGAGAGCCATCGTTTTTCATACTGAATATGGTGGTATTTTTTTTAAAATCACGATTCCTTCCAAGGCACTTTTCACCATCTTATTACCTGCTAGGCCTTTTATTAATTGCTCGAATTGTTCGAATCTACAATCTTAAATTTGTGACAGAATTACAAAAAGCAGAGAGAAACGATTGCTAAATTATATGTTTTAATTTCAAAAAAAATTAACTATACACACGTTTAAATTATTGATTTTTCAGAGGATCAGTAACCAGCATTCTTAAGAGAAACATATTTCATTTTCTTGTGGGTTGCAAAAGCTATCTTCCATTCTAATCTTTGTTTATAAAGTTGTAAATTCTTACACATAATGAGAAAGCTGTAAATTATCTTCGTACCGAGCTTCTGTTTTCTCAGTGGAATGTAAATAAATCTTTGAGTAACGTCTCTCTTTGAACATATCTGAGTAAGAGAAAAGTGTATACAGATTGTATATGTACGTTCAGTTTATAGTCACGCTATGAGAAAGTGGTGTTTTGAATTTGAATTTTATGACGTCAACTAGCAAAAAATTTACGACAGGAACAAACATTAGCAATATCCATGAAAACAACATCATAAAATTTAGTGAGATATGGAAACAGTTTCATAAACAACAAAACAGTTTGATTGTTTGTGTGTATGGAACTGCTTAGGATGTGCTATTAAATTGACTTTATTTACGACCTTTAGGCATATTTGACTCAAGTCGGGATAATGGAGGGAAAGTGAGAATGAAGTTGACCAAGGATTCGTTTTGAAGGTACCATTCCGGACTTTGCTCAGTACGATTCGTGAAAAACACAAGGAGAATCTGTCAGGATGACCTGCTCCGGAGCGTGAACTCAGGAACTTCCGAATGGAAGGGCAAAGCTCTTTCCCCTGAACCACGACAGGTTGTCATGCTGTGCTGTTGCATGAACGAATTTACTTGATTCTGGAAGCATATTTAAAGATAAAGTAATAACCTTCAGATTAACAAGCATTTCTTAAGAAAATCCTTATCCAGTTATTCACTTGTTCAGACAAGTCCTTCGAAAAGAGGTGTAGCTCGGATTAGGAGACGTTGTAAGAAATATACCGCAAATTACCACATGTCTTATATTCTATTCGTCTGCTTAATACATATGGAAGTTCTTTTTCTATTCATAGAATCATTTATATGTTTGTATTCTTTACATGGTATTCGCAATGTCATCTCTAGTTAAAGATTCCGTGCCATATTGAACAGATAGTTTGAAGTAGAAACAAAATACTGTATTATCGTAATACAAATTACAATATGCAAATATTGCGTTTATTCAATGTGATAAATATGAATCAATAAAGTACTCAGAGAAAAAAAACTTTTATCCCGACGTACGTATGCAACAGAAGTATACGGAAAACGTATGTTTACGACTTACATACGTATGAAACATTTTGTGTAAACATGTGTTAGTCGTACTTATAATCATATTCACACATGAAAAATACTTCTGTACAAGTTTTTTGTCAGTGGACTCAACTTCTATTGCATACATACATAGTATGTGGTTAAGCATATCACTCCCACTATCATAGATGTGTTTCAATAAATTTACTGAAAGCGATAGGAAGACTCAATGCATTATAGTGTAATTTTACGTAATGCAAAAGGTAATGGTTGACCCACGCAACAAATAGGTAAGTATTGCTGTCTATAACCTCAGCAAAATATATACAATAACAATTTGAATTGTTCTGGACCCTCACAACTTTTGGTTCTAATTCTGTACAAAAAACTCAGCAATTTTGGAATAAAACTGTGATATTATTTAAAGTCAAAGTTTACACAAAATTTATTTCGAAGAATTTAAGACGAAATTTACACTACTCTTCCTCTCAAGGAAGGAAGTTCCATAATTATTGTCCGTTCCTTTAGAAATTACATGCTTATTAATACCTGACATATCTGGCGCTCATTTTCTGTTAATCATAGAAATAATATTATCTAGACATATGATTATAACATTAATGTAAAAGGTTTACATCTTTTTGAACTTAACTAGCATTGAAGAAATATCACATTTCTCTTAATAAAATATGTAAATTTTCCTGATCGTCTTTTTACGTATCGGAAAGAAATATATGCTTCCAAGTGTGCACTACTTATTCTTCAATTGCATTGTAGTTCTACGGCGGGCCAACAGTCTGAGAATACCCCTATTACTCTTTAACAATGATAGTACAGTTTCAAATATCTGCTAATGGTTTCCAACCTATGAAAAACTTTCTGGAGTACTCATCTGTTGCAGCCACAACCATACAGGCGTCCATCTTGAATTTGAGCCGAGATTTTTAAATAGGAATTGGATCATTTGGAAAACGTACCTTAGTTGGCTACAGAATAGAAACATAAAGAAAAGAAAGACATATTTTTCTTACACAATTCGTACTAAAAAGTAAAAAATAATTTTGTCTATGCATGGCAAAAGAAAAGCATAAGGCGCGCCTATTGAAGAATTTATAAAATGACCGTATATGAGAGTGCGACCCACACTTTTCTTTTTAGTCATGCATCAACAGAATTATTTTTTACATTTTAGTACGAATTGTTTAAGAAAAGTGTGTTTTCAAAAAGTTTTTTAAAATTATTTTTTATTACTTCATTTATATTTTGCCAAACTGAAAGTAAATGCAATTAAATATCTTATCAATGAAACTGAGCCGTTGATAAAAAGACCCGACTCACTTCGGAGTGAATGAGCTGGTGAACTTCTAAGAACGGGACCTACAGTTTTTTTTTGTAAAGTGGGATCACTCCGTTCAATTAACATTTACGTTTTCACCACCCTTATATATTTAATAATTTGATTGTGTACATAATATTAAAAAATATATTATGTTTTTAGAACTTCATTTCCTAATGACATGGTATCGTCTCAATTTGCAATCCTCTTCTTCTGTGGATTTCGACCTCTTGTCATTGAAGCGTAAGTCGTTAACGCGTAGATTTTTTAATCCTTTTTTACTTTCACCGAAGAATTATCTAATTAATGTCGAGAAACATGTTTGGTTTTACCTCTACGAAACTGAATAGTAACTTCAGTGCAACATTTTCAACTTACATTTTTGTTTCTTATATAAAACTAAAAATCACCGAGCTCTACGGAGTATGGAACGATACTGGAGTGACTGCTAAGTGTCGAAAGATAGACACCAGAGCAAATATTTATACTCGTTTGTCCACTTCCAGTCTAATCCAATGTGGACCAAATTTTCAGTTCTAACTCCGTTTTATACGCTTCTTGTCGCTGTGTGATTGTTTCAGTCTTAATTCCTGAGTTATTCATATAATAGTATACCGTACACTGTGTATAATAGAAAATACGGCAAATATGATAATATTTACTTTTTTTTGCAAGAATTAAGACATAAATAAGAAAGGGGCCGCACAACGATATTAAGCATAAAAAGTTGAGTTAGAACCGAAAATTTGGTCCATGTTGGCTTAGACTGGAAGTGGACAAACGAGATTGTGTCCTCTCCGCCCCTTGGTTTTATATACTTCATGAAATTTTTAATGACAGCAGTCAATCCTGTATCGCTTTCAGATAGAGGTCATTGGTTAGAACTTTCTTATTCCCGATAGCGTCTCGCCGTTCAAACTTCTCGACAGAGTTCAGATGATAACTAATAGAGGGCAGTGCCATCAGACCCATAGCGGGAGTGAAAAAAGACGCAAAGTTTACGCCAAATAGTGATAAATTTATCGCAAGTTGGGATAGTGCATATTTGTCATGTTATTAATTTCTTTATTTGGAAATTTGTTTTGTGTGTTCAAAATTCATTGAAATGTGTTATGCCACCGTATACATGACGTAATCCGTTTAAAGAATTAAAGTACCGAGTACGATACCTTCAATCAATCACCAACCTTCGCAGTTTAAATTCAATTCAAATATGAGCTATGAAACCAGATTTATTGCGGTGGTTAATACGATTCAAGGGGAATTCAAAGTTATACCTAAATTCAATAGATAGTGCACAGTAAAAAAAAATAGCTGTGTTAATTCTACACATTACGGTGTAGAAGAAGATACTTTTTTTTATTGTAATAAAAATACTACCGGAAAAGTCCATTCTAACTTCAGATTTCGAAGCCAGAAAAAAGAGAAAACTTCCTTAAAGGAAGCAGAAAAATGCTCCTTCCTTCCCTCTTTATACTCCCGTTGCGACAAACATTTAATAATTCGTTAGAAAACGAGCAAAAAACAATTCAGTAATAAATCCGGAATAAAAATGAGACCCAAAAATAATAATAATAAATTTTTTTTAAAGACATACTTTTCTTAAACAATTAGCACTAAAAAGTAAATATAATTTTGTTCATGCAATACTAAAAAGGAAAGCATGGGGAGCTCTCTCATATACAGCAACTTTATAAATTCTTCCATTGGCGCGCCCCATTTATGTCTTTTTTAGTCATACATAAACAAAAATATTTTTTTTTTTTACTTTTTAGTACGAATTGTTTAAGGAAAGTATGTCTTTCTAAAGTTTTTTAATTATTTTTTCGAGTTATTTCGGAGTTCGGTTACATTATCTCAAGCTAATATTTTGTGACCCAAATCCTAAAGTGTTCTGCAACCAACCAAACCGATTATCGTTGCAGGCTAGTATTTATTTTAGGATAAAGAAGTTCATATTAAAAATATTAAAATATGCTTTTAAAATATGTAAATATATAGAAATATATAAAAGTAACAATGGGATATTGTATTCTCACCAAACTTACGTCGCTGTGCAAAATTTCATAATTTTATGACGTCAGGAAATGAGTTAAATTAACGTTGTCCAGATTTGAGAACACCACAAACCATTGTGAACTAAAGAAAAAAACAAGAAAGCTATATGAAATTAGACACGTTTCAAATATTATCACCTTCAACTTCTTCTTAAACATTAACACACACACAAAAAAAAGAAAAAATATCAGAGAAATGAAAGACTCATTAAGTCAAGGAGACCCAGAGAAAGAACTACTTAATTTCTATTTTCCCATTTTTCCTGGTAAGATATTGAAAATGTTACTATCGAAACAGACTTTGCTAAAAAAGTGAGGAAATCAATACATATTGGATTTAATTAATACAAAAGATTCAAAATGCGAACAGCTCATCAAATTGACCTATCAGCACAAAACTAGATGAACTCAAAGTAAATCAGAATTGGTTCGAATCCAATGTATCAAATTTGAAGGGAAATCAGAACTACGCAAAAGCTCGCAAATAAAAAAAACAACAACGCAGACAAAGAAGCCACATTTATTTCTTTTAATTTCCATCATCAGTGAAGCATTGTGCACAATGCATTATAAAAATTCCAGTTACGAAAACTAGAGCAAAAAGCTTTTCCTGTTGCTTTCCTTTTTCATTTCAATCAAAGGACATAAAAAAGAAGTAGCTTGGATAAACTCCTTTCTCAAAACAGGGCCAGGAATGCTCCTAGCCCACTCCAAAAACTGGACGGGAAACAAAACGATACGTAATATGGAAAACAAAACACGGAGAACGGAAACAATGAAAATAACGCATAATAATTCCGATTCGAAATTTAAAAAGAAAAAAACTAATTTAGGATTTAGGTACCATCTCTAATGTTATTTCAGTTACCAGCAGATTCAGAATATCAAAAAACAGCTAAGTCCAAGACAGTCGTATTTTGACGCTTATTAATTCCTGTAAATGCTAAAAAAAAGTTGCTAACTACAATTTATAAGTCATAGTTGCTTAATTACCAGGGAAGGATAACTAATCTCGAAAAGACTAAGTAAGTTTATAATCAAAATGTAAACAAAACCAAATTTCATTTCATTTCCATTTTCATTCTAAAAGGTTCAAATTATCGAAATATTTATTTTCATCTCAAATCCTGAACGTAATATTCAATACAATAAATTAATTTTATATAATTAATTACATTTATTATTTTAAAATTTCTCAATTAAAGTTACATAATTAATACAAACTAACTAGCTTCAGCTCAATACAAAACATCTCTCATTTTTAAGTTTTAAAACTATTTATAAGACTGAACAGACAAAGCTAGTCTATGTCGTCTTAAAGGAAAGAACTTTCCTTATATCTGAAACTACGCAGAAACAGTATGAAATAATACACTTTTCTACTGAACCATATTGGCAATAGTAATCAAACATTTGCATTAAGAGACTGGACCAACTAGGGTTCTGATTCCACTAAAGATATAAATTCCAAGTTATAGAATATTTTCATTTCAAGAATTTCAATTCGTTACTTGGGAGAGCTAAAAATCTCTTAAATACTACACTTAAAGAGAAAAGCAGTTCAATAAATTGCTGCAAGAATAAAAAACATGGTCACTACTACACGCCACAGATATACAGTGATGAGGTAAAAACCAAATCCAATTCATGCACAAGACTTTCACACGAGATCATTTTAGGAACACATTTATGACCGAAGTTTCTAAATTAGCTAGGTTTCCAAATTACGCAGTTATAATCATAAGAATTACTCAACTAATACGCAAAAAATTTTAGCGCCATAAATACGTCAAATACATTTATATATTGACTACGCCCACTAGATATCCAGCTCTCAATACGCTAGTTTAACAATTATTTTACTCTTTTAACTACTTAAGAATTACTATAATTTTATTTTAAATTTTTAAGCGAGAACAACTTTAAAAGAAAAATGAAGACCGGATCTAAATTCGACTACTTTATCCGAAGATAAACTAAAGGTCCATCTCCAAGGTTTATTGCCCAACACTCGAGTATTCTTTTTATTATTATTATTATTACACGCTTTATATTAACTTGCTCTGTAATCATCTCTGGTACAAATTTTGTAATAGATTTTTAACTCACTTCCCATCATCCGATTTCTTTGAAACTTTGTAAACTTGCTTGCTTCCGATGACAATATAATATTCAATCATTAGATATACGACAGAATAATCCAGTTAACTGTGAATTAATTAACGAATAAAATAATTGGAAATTATCCTTAAATGCAGGCAACACCGCATCTATTATGTGACGTTTGGGTTGCCTATCTCGCAGGGAGTTTATTGTTCATCTATTACATATAAAAATAATTAAAAAGGAATTTGAAAAACACGCTTTTTTAAGATGGACTAAAAAAGTAAAAAGATAATAAATTGAATTAATCATACGAACCGGAAAATAAAAGCGTGGGTGCTCTTGCTTAACTTATCATAAAATTATAATATCTAAGAGCACCCACACTTTTATTTTCCGATTCATAAGATTAAGTCAATTTATTATTTTTTACTTTTTAGTCAATCTTAAAAAAGCGTGTTTAAAAAAATCCTTTTTTAATTATTTTTTTAAGTATTGCAATAAACAACCTTGAACTCTTTCAAATTAATTCTTTTAGATTCTATACATGGAACGATAACAAGTTTGATGATATAAGTATAGTTCAAGATAGAGCCTTCATTACTGAAATGCACCGGAGATGGATATTGTTTGCCAGTAATGTTTCGTAAGCAAGTTATATTAGTGGTGACTGCTGTATCAGGTAATGAACTAAAATCGACATAATACTGATCCAGAATACCATTAATATTCGTTTACCAGCAGAAAGTTGTGTTTTTGAACTCATTTGGTTATCGCCTGGTTTAAGTAACACTGATTTATTTGTTTCTGTTTTGAAATAAGAAATACTGGCAGATCTTGAGACATATTTATGCTGTTCGTACATTCTTTAATGTATTTAAATAGGTTTCACTCATTCACTATTGAAAAAGGTTAAGAAGAAGCATTATACTTCACTAATGCACGTTTCTAATGGAGTCGCCAATCGTAACTATATTTACGACGTCACACAGAATTGTGCCAAAGAACAACTATAC
This sequence comes from Lepisma saccharinum, assembly GCA_022664845.1. Classification (NCBI taxonomy): domain Eukaryota; kingdom Metazoa; phylum Arthropoda; class Insecta; order Zygentoma; family Lepismatidae; genus Lepisma; species Lepisma saccharinum. The sequence goes on from JAGDQP010053640.1 coordinate 10,524, forward strand.
AAATTATTACTACAATAATTGATGTGTAACGTATCTAGCCCACAATACAGAATATTTTTAAAAATGGGTAATACTTCAGATTCCCTTTAACTCTCTGTCATATATTATCATACTAGATCAGTTGGGACCAGACAACAAATAATGGAGCTAATAATTATAGAGGAAATTAATGAGGAATTGCCTCGGTACTGACAACGTTCACTGTACCACTGGCCTTCAGTGCTGAGATCATAAAGCATGAATAAGTTTAATTGAATTTATTTATGGCCATTGTCTCAGGAAGAATGAATGAATGGCCTACAATTCGAGTATCCTTCTGTCTACAGCTAATACCCTTGACAAATTTTATTTTAAATTTTCGTTTCTGTGATGAACTGACAACTTTGCCATTAACCCTTCACGTCCTAGAAGTGTCGTCTCTCGGCAAACATTCTTCCTTTGATAGGATTGGGAAAGGTACAGGTCAGAGCCATCGTTGAGATGTCATTTCTGCATTCACGTATTGAAACTGACGAAACCCCTTAAAATCTCAGTCATTACCGATTCGAAGTCCGCGACATTACAAGACTGAACCATTAAAAAATCATTCTTTAGCAATTTAATGTTTCTCTGCTTCTATGATTTTTCTGATTACTTATTCCTAATTTAAAAAAATAAACGTCCATGCCCAGAGCGGGATTCTAACCTACAACTTCGTGGACGGCGACCTAGCAGTCTAGCACAAACGACAAATCACATAGCCTCTGGGCTCTTGTCCGGATGAGGTGAAGTCAGAAGCACGAAATTTAATCTTACTATTTTTGTCCTAGAAATCTTTCCATGTGACGTAAGTTTCAAAAGGTCGTACGTTTAAGATAGCTCTCTTTATACGCTGGTCATTTTCGTTTATAAGGAACCATTTTTTATTTCATAGAGTCGTCTTGTGCCAAAGAAGAAAGAAAGCAACTTTATGTTCCAAATTACAGCTTCTTTGGGAGAAAGAAAACGTGACTTCTAGGCTGTTGGCTTGCATCATTTGCTTACTTTGTGGACATAAAGCTCAACCCGTCGAGATTATTATCCATATATCGCAACGTCAAGGTGACCGGGCTATTTTAACATTTCCAAGTTGGCGGAATCTTCTTGAGAGCTGTAAAGGTGTTTACGATAGCTGGGAAGAAAGGACTTCTCAGAGTGTGCTTTAATTTTCTATTTATCTGATCTTCTGTTTCCTATACTCGTATAAACAACAGAATGCAAAGACGACTAAATTAAATTATCTTCAGTTAAAAAAAAGCATTAACTTTTTTAAGACTTCCTTAGTGCTGCTTCCTTGTACAAATTTCATATCTTTTCGAAAATCTTAAAAGAAGGTAAATACATTAAATTTGTAACATACTTCGTTATATTCTTGAAGCAACTTGGATATTTTGAGTACAACTTAGGAAAGATGTATAAAAAGTGCCTATTCGATGTTTGCATCTGTAACGTGCTTCCTAGAGGCATATTTCAAGATGTTACCAATTTTGAAAGACAACGAAAATTCATCTCATTAATATGTGTTTTAAGACTTCCAGAACGTATGCCTGACATTTTATTATCTTGTATGAGTGACACCAAACACGATCCCCTGACGACGTTAGCATGGAGGATAACGAAACGATCATTGGGTTGAATTTACTTATTTCCTTTAGGCATCTAAGGCTCAAGCCGGGATAGGCTAGAGGGAAGGAGTTGGGAAGACCAGAGTCAACTATTGAAGACATTTTTTTCACTTAGTCTATTGCTATAGTTGCGATCAACGTATCTGCATCTCCATCGGCTTAAAAAAACGTTGATCCCTACAAAAATGAAATATGATTTAATCATAGAGATTAGGTGAACCTTATTTTTGCTGTTACGTAAAATCTTTGCTTGTACTGTGGTTTCCTTCAAACATAATAGTAGCAGACATTTTGGAATTACTCCTTCTTTGCCTTTCAATGTTTTGTATTATATCCATCAAAAACTACTGTTACTCATGGTGAGAAGTACTTCTGAACAAATTTTATGTACTCCTTACATATATCCCTGTAGGTCGATTTGTTTGGCCATACTATCGCGTAGAGTAAGAAAGCGCCGTCAACTAAGTCAAGTACAGAGGTGCTTCAACACAGGGTTTAATGAACTTCCCCATATAAAAACGTTTGGACTTCATTGTCTTCCTCATGGACACTTCATCAAATATTGAAGGCGGAACTGGTACAAGTTCACATTTAAAGTAGTCAGAAAAATTCATATGTGATTTAAGCACTGCAGCAATACGTCTAAAAAGCTGTATTGGATTGATTGAGACTGCTTCGTTTCGGATTTTGGCGCTGTTATTTGTTGCGGAGATCGGAACGACTTTGTTATCTCTTTTCAGTTTGACACTGTCGAAATTCTTTCCAGTCATTTCATGCATTGACAGAGTAGAAATTTATTTCGCTTTGTCATGGTTGATGTCACACTCTGTAAATGAGCTGGTAGTGATATTTAGAAGTTTTATTTTATTTTCAGACTCTTTGAAAGGGTGATGAAGATTAATCCAGTCAAATACTTTTTTCAAGTCTTGATCATCGTTCAATTGGTGAGAAACTCTGAACTCTATATGTTGATCAGTAGAAACAATTTATTTACACTGTAAAAATAGGAGACACAACGTTCATCCAAAAAATGGAGGCAGCTGAGCTGCATCTACGTTTTGGATTAACCTACATTCAGCCAGTTTTCGGTTGAACGTTTTACTTTCTGTAAAGTTTCAAAATGTGTATAATCGTATATGTATGGCTGCGTATATGACTTTTCCATTGCATTTCATTGAAGCAGAGCATTTTTTGTACAGATAACGTAATGTTGCTTTAAAATTATTTTTTAAAAAATGAGATGGTCGGGTTTCGATCCATGGTCCACTAGTACACTGGTCAGATGCTCTCGCCACTTATCTACGAAGGCAGTTGGTGCTTACGGCTTTCCGAGTGATATTTTTGCTACAG
>JAGDQP010053641.1:0-13516 GCA_022664845.1 Lepisma saccharinum
TGCCGTAATTTCAATCCGTTGAAAATTACGGCAGTTATCTCGTTCACAAGAAATGGTATATTGGATATACAGTATATAAACATCTGAACTGAGGTTGATTTTCGTATCAGAGGATGATGATTGAAAAAACTAAATGGAAACTATCCGGAATTCCTTACATGGAAGTCTCTGCAGTAGATATATATCTAAAGAAATCAACCTAACATGCAAAATAATCGCCTCCGCCTTAAATTTCTATTGCTGTTGTGTGTTTTTTTTTTTTTACCTGATGATGTTTTCATTCGATTCTGCGTACCAAAAAGTCTATAAGTCGACACCTCACACGAGTATTTCACGCAACAATGGAATTCGAATACTTTTCCCCTTCCCCCTCCAAAAACAACCTTCCCTCTAGAATTTTTATGCACTATTTGGTTTTGTGAACCTAATGTCTAAGGTAACTTATTACCAAAGTTTCATGAATGCAGGAATTTTTCCATGTTTGGGTCTATTTTTAGCTTATTTTACCTGTTCTAATACGAGTCGCACAGCGAACCAAATATCAAACTCGACTCGAATCAGAGGGTGTTCATCAGAACTTCGGGAGTATGCTTGTGTCCCTTCGGAAACCATACCTCCCTTATGTCACAGGCGGATAGCGCATACAGAACTTCTTAAGAGATGGTGGGAAATAACTTTTTGTGGTCTTTTGGATGGGAATTTTTTGATATAGCAAAAACTTCTGTACTCTGCTGTACATTATCTATAATATTATACATATTTGGTTAGAGCAGCTCCAGTACTTTCGGAGCTACGAGGAAAACTTAATTTTGCCACAGAGAAAAAAAGGTGTAATAATTCATAACATCGTTTTACTTCAAAAATGCAAGCTACTACTAGCACTAAAATCTGCACGATCTTGGACTTTTTAAATTACGTATAATTATATTCTTTTGGATACGCACATAAAATAAACCGATTTTAACTTGTTTTTCTAAACTTTCATCCATTTTCCGGCTTTTTTTCTCTTCAACACTCGTGTTCGAAAACATATCAGTCACGTTATTGGGATGGGGTGAAAATAGCTTTTAGATTCGAGTGAGATCGCCCGTAAAGTTATTATACAGGTTTATTATAAATGATTGATCCGATTAAGAAAATTAATAACTTAAAAAAATATTACCGGTAGAACCAAGCGTTTTGTAGTATGTTGTAGAGAAACACTGCAAGTTTGTTTTGACACAAGTTTCATAATTGTACCTGTACAAATGACATCGGAATTCTAAAAGAGTAAAAAAAAATATATATATATTCACATGTAAACAAATGGTACCTCTACAACAGAAAGCATTTTGTGTCCCCAATTTTCCAATACAAGATCAGTTAACACTTGATCTTGAGACAGTCACAAATGGATCCCATATCAAATATTCGTGACATCTTATGTGTCGCTTTATCATTGAATGAAGTGTAATTTTATGCAATAACATTTTCAGACTTTTTTCCCTTTTTAAGGATCCCGGCGCCGCTTGTAAAGGTACAATTAAGATACTTGTGTCACAAAAAGATTAAAATGTTTCTCTACAATATACCACAAACCGCTTGGATCTATCTATAATACTTTTTGAATTATTAATTTGCTTTATCGGAACAATCATTTATCATAACCCTGCAGTTTAGCTTATTCATGGCCTTATTCCTGGGTTATCTGACCAAAGAAAAAGTTAATGTTTTTCATAAACAATTTTACATTACGTAACAAGCAAAACAGATTCAATACTTTACATATGTTCCAGATCCTGATATTTGCTAGGAACAAGAGAAACTAACGAATATTTACAGCAAGAAAGACAAAATCGTAATACCACACCTTCTCTCTCGATAAATGGGTTTTCCTAGTTTTTCGGTCAATCGTTTGAAATAGATGGAGAATAGAGGCTTAATGATTCGTAACGTCGTTTATAAAAATATTCTAAAAAAAGTTCTAGCTTAAAAAATCTGAAGATCTGAAGATCTGATACTTTACAAACTCAGCTTAAATTCAGTAGCCTTACCATATCTATATAAGGGAAAATTGAGGTGTAAAAGGTCAATTTTTGCTTGTAATGAAATTTCCACGTCTTTCAAAATTCCTAGTGTCGTATGTTTTCCTTTTACGGACAAGATTATTTTGATCACAGTAAACCTACCAGACACCTCTATGAAATGATAATGCTTCAGAAATAACCTTTTAATAGTTAACTCAGATTTTCTTTTTACTCAAAGCGAGGTGAGTGAAAAAATAATAAAAAATACTTTTTAAAGACATATTGTTTTTTTTTTTTAAATCGTACTAAAAAGTGAAAAATATTTTTTTTATACATGACTAAAAAGAAAGCATGACGCGGGTTCTCATATACAGTCACTTTATAAGGTCTTTAATTGGTGGGCCCCATGCTTTTCTTTTTAGTCCTTCATAAACAAAATTATTTTTCACTTTTTAGTACGAATTGTTTAAGAAAAGTATGTATTTAAAAAGTTTTTTAAAATTATTTTTTGAGTTATTTCGGTGTTCGGATACTTTTTCTCAAGCTATTGTTTTCTGGCCCAAATCCTAAAGCGTTCTGCAACCAGTCAAACGACAGATTGTTGCAGGCTAGTATATAGTTTAGGATACAGAAGTCCATATTAAAAAAGAAATATTATAATACGCTTTTAAACTATAAAAAATATATGAATGTAACTATAGAATATTGTATTGTCATTCGACGTACGTCGCTGTGCAAATTTTACCATTGTATAGCGTCGGAACATAAGTTAAATTAAGGTTGCAAGATTTGAGGACACCACGAAACATTGTGAACTAAAAGAAAAATAGAATGTAAATATAATGTATTTTTACATTTCCATGTTTTCATTCTTGATTCATTGTGTATGTACATGTTGTTATACTAGCAGAGAAATCAGCGAGACCTTGTTATCTGTACCATAAACGAAAGAAAACATTGGCATAAACTTCACGAAAAATTCGGGAAGTGGGATGAAAAAGTAAATTTAAGAAAATTAATTTTTGCTTGCTTTTTTTTACCCTAAAGTCGCGTAAGGGCCTTCAGATGATAAGAAAGGTAGATTCCCTATAAACCTTTGGCCATTCTCAATACATAATTAAAAAATATATCTTTACTAGTCAAGGGAAATATTTATAACTTTTGTGGTCCTTCTTCACAGTTTATGAGTTCGCGCAGTGTTATTGTATTATTCTAACAGATCAACTAATAAGACCTTGTAATCGACATAAGCTTAAAAAAAACAGTATAAACTTCAATAGCATAACTAAGTAACCCAAAAAAAGAAGAAATAGGAAAAAATGAAAATTTTGTGGAATATTCTCTTTTCCGGTTTAACCACCCTTATGATTACTAAACACCCCACATCATCAGTTTAAAATGTTCAAAGAAACTGAAGAATTGATATCAAAACCGAACGAGTCGAAAAAGTTGATCTTGGGTGGAGGAAGTGGTCCTTTGTATCAAAAAATTCCCATTCAAAAGATTTGTATAAAATCATTTTTATTATGAACTGATGAAAAATTAACAACTGAAATCAAATAAGAGGCTGCAGCTCTGAAAAGATAAAGATACAATTAGTAATATTGACTAACAAATTAGATGCATTTTACCTAAATATTAATAATTTAGCAAATTGTTTGAAAACAAATGTTCATATTAATAATTTCTTGCATTTTTTTTATTATTTATTCTTTTATTTAATTTTTCTATTCCCCTTACATGAAGCGCCCTAAACATATGTATAGTGCAGGGTTACCGACGTCCTTCTTTTGGAGGAAGTGTTCTCCTTTTTATCTTGTCCTCCACTCTTCTCTAAATAGTTTGAAATGTCCTTTACTCTCCAGTGACCAGGTAAAAGTTCGTAATTGGTTGTCATCCTTTGATTCAAATTCTTAAATGTAATAAAATGTTCGTTACCGTAACCTCAAAGAAATGATTCAACATTTGGTATCCACGGTCCATTTTCATTAAGTTTTATTAATTGATTGGAAGATACAATAAAAACGTAAGCTCTGGTGTAACTAACCCTTTAATGTCTGAAATCTGAAAGTAAGAAATTCTTCTGTTCGTCAGTGCTTCTTGATCGAATTTTAAATCAAAAGTAACCATAGCTGTCTAGCCTACCAATCTTAGCTTAGTTGTCCGCCATTGGAAGAAAAAATCAGCAGTTGTTTTCCATTTATAACTTTACTCTCCTCCACTCGTAATACAGAATGATCTGGTTACTGGCATAGCCATCTTGTATAGCTTTATAGAGGTCTAGAAAAGAAACGCAATGTTAACGTGTATTGATTTATAAGGATTCTTATGCAGACAGTTAACTTAAGTTGAATTACTCGCTTTTTGAACTTACTTATATTTTCTATAGTATTTAGGTATTTGGCTTAGTCAATTAATTTTAATAGACTTTCGAGCCGACTGGCTATTTGCAGTCCTTCAATCATTGTCTTAATTTTCCTGTTTAATCTGCTATGGTGCTCAATATTATTCAAACTGTTAGTGTAGATATCGTCATCTAGGAACCAGTAGGTTAGGTAGTATCTTCATTTTTTGGTAAAATGGAGTTGACACTGCAGCTGAAGGAATCGTGTACTGAAGCACATCAACCTGAATAATAATATCTGAAAAACGACCTCGAAGTGGCTAGAAATGTTGGAAATGTAATGAATTTATACACACTTTAAATGATGCTTCAGACTTTAAAACTATTATTTCTCAAAAGTAAAAGTGGACAGTATATTCTGGTTCCAAGGTGACGATATATTAACTTCTTTATGGATGCTCTTTAGATACTCCCCCGCGATAAGGAACTACCGTGTTCAATGCATTATTTTGGATGTGATTTCCAAGGACTAGAAACATAAAGCCCAATTAAAGATGATTTAAATCAATTAATATAAGTTAATCCAATCCAATCCAGTCCAACCTAAACTAAACTAAACTAAACTTCACTGTGTCGAACGATCCGGGAGAGTTTCTAAAGTGCAGCCTTTATATTGCTTTATTATTATCTTCATTTATTCGTTTTTATTTTCTGTCTTTTAGTTCATAGATCCTTGATAATTTTCTTTCTTTGATATACTCTTCTTCATCCTTCCATGTATCTTTCTTCTTCTTTTTTGTTTTCTAATTACTTGCACTTTCGAATTTAATTTGTTTGTTTTAATTGCCCGGGTAGGAACACTCTTTTTCATAATGAGGTATAAAGTGTGAGACGCACATTATACCTACAACCTGAAATAATTTTCACAAATATTTGACAATATTGTTATGAATAAAAGCAACCGACCTGCCTTTTTCAAGCACTAGTTTACCATTTCACCTTATACCTTTTTTAAAAAAATCAGAAGGCTATCCCATGACTGTTTTAAAAACCGTCCATACAGTGATTCAGCCAGAATTTTCAATTTGGAGGTTTAAAGTAAATATTGAGGGGGAGCAAGTGGAATTATTATCAGTTTCTATCGATTTTTGACCGTAGCAATATTAAAATGGGGGGTACGCCCGAGAATTTTGAGGTGACACATCCCCACAAGAGGGGAGGGAGTCAGACAGAATCACTGCGTCCACAATATGAACGCCATTGCCATACAAAACTTATTTTGACAGTTGTCTTTTAACTTTCAAAGCATTGTTGTTATATTTTTTCGGGTAATACCTTCCCCACCTTCAGCCCAGTCTTGATAGAAATATTGAGTTTTTGTAATAATATCCCACAGCCATTTAACAGATTGAGAGCACAATCCAATCATAATCGGATAACTCTCCATTATACTTATATGAATCTCAGAATTCTAAAAATACAATCTCACATTCTAAAGTATACGACTGTAGAATATTACAGTCGTTACATAGCAAAAACCACTGCTTTTCTGTATTGAAATAAACAGAAGGAATTAGCAGACAATGTATCAGCTTATCCCATAAGTAATGCTGTTTTGCCATGATCACTGCACTGACGCTATCAGACAAGCGAATCGTGAAGTAGACGGCATCTGCCACAGCTACGTCATATAGGACACTTGATTGTGCAGCAGTGTGTACAAGGAGAACGGTCTACTCCACGTTTTGGAAGAATGGCTTGTGTTTGATCACGGTAATGTCGGAGGACCACATACGGCTTGTGATGCTGTATGAATTTCACCAGCAACATCCAGCCAGCGCAGCGGCACGAAACATCAATAACGTATATGGTCAGGATTCTGTGGATGTACGAAAATGTCAGAGGTGGTTCCACAGATTTCGGTCTGGGGACACCATCCTCACCCATAAGCAACGAGGAGAGAGACCAAGCAGCTGGTGAACCATGCCCCTCGAGCAGCGGTGGAGGCAAATCTAATGCAAATTGTTGAAGAATTGGCCAGCAAACTTCATGTCATCCATTCGACCTTTCATCGTCATATGCAGGACTTTGGGTACGTGTCAAAACTCGGAAATTAGTACCTCAGGCGTTAACGCCTCAACAAAAGCAGCAACTAGTTGACATCTACAGTTTCCTGCCCACCCGTCACAGACGTGAGCCATTTCTGGACAGAATGGTGACAGGGGATGAAAAGTGGGTCCTATTACATTACATGCAAACGGCAGAGGGTATCTAAAGGGGGCTCAGGAACTGTACCAAAACAGGATCTCTACCTCTGCAAAGTGATGTTGAGTGTTTGGTGGGACATCCGTTGGATAATCCACTTTGACCTCTTGTCACATAACCAGATCATCAATGCAGATGTCTACTGTCAGCAGGTTGAACGTCTACGGACTGCATTGTCGGAGAAACTTCCTACTCTTGTTAATCGCAAGGGTATGCCCATCTACGGTGATAACGCGCGCTCACACACGGCAAGAAGAATCCGTGATAAGATGGAGGAATGTGGCTGGAGAAAGTCCTTTAGATCTTGTCCAAACAGAGAACATACTACTGTCTTTTTCGCAGTCTGCAAAACCACCTCCTTCGGGAAAACACTGCAAAATGAGGATAACGTGCGACGAACAGTGACTCAGTTCTTTGCCTCCAAACCCGGTGACTTCTTTCATAATATTATTTAAATTGAAATATGTTCATTATTAAGGTAAGCGCATAAAAAATTAACGCAACGTATACTTAACGTAATCTTCCTTATAGGTTTAACAATCTAGCACATAAAAGGAATATGTGAACCAACAGGTTCTAATACATTTTTTTCTATTATATGTACTTGCCAGATGTCTCAAGCTCAAAACCGGGACACCTCTCACAATGAATGTCAATACGCAGATTAGCAATGATTTTTTACAGTGTGCGTGGGGCCGTGAGGGCTCAATGGTAGAATGCTCACCTCTGATGCTAGAGGTCGTGGGTTCGATCCGTGCTTAAGCCGTGTGGGCTTTGTGGTGTATAAACACCTTGTATATGGGTTTCCTCGCGTTCTCTCATTTCCTTCCACTTTCTTCATTCCACCAACTCATCTCATCATCATTCATCCGGGCTGAGCCAAAGTTGCCTACATGTCTTGAAATTAAATTCAAATTCATTTGCAGTGTTCGTTTAGAAAAATTGTCATCCTAAACCATGAGACGCGTGAGTTGCAATATAAGGTTTATTATAAAACTTAAAGAAAAACTCAAACAAACTTACAATATAGAAATATCAGTATCCACAAAGACACAGTATTTTGATCTGTATTTGTATGCACAGTATCCACAATATTTTGATGTGTAACAAAAAAGACTGTAGCTTACGTTATAGACTTACATTCCAATACTTTTCGTCTCACCGTGCGAAACACAAAACCGATCGGGGCACCTCTAAACCGGGACACTCCCGGTCAAACCGGAACGTCCGGCAAGCATTTTTTTTTTAATATTAAGTTCTTTGCATGTCGTCAATTTTCTTCTGCACTAACCGTTATTCATAGATATTAATCAATGACCTTTATCTAAAACCGACACTGGACTGACTGATTAAATTGGAAATTTAATGAATACGTGTAGACAGGGAAAGAAGTGAACACTTAATCTCCTTTGTTCATTTCCAATCTAATCCAATAAGAACCAAAAGTTTCGCTTCTAACTGTTGTTTATAATAGTGATCGCTATGCAGTCCGTTTCTCTGTATGTCTTAATTCTTGCAATTCAAATATTATTTACAGAATTTACTATGATATGCAGAGTACAATATGCTATTATGTGAATAACTAAAAAATTAAGACATAAATAAAAACGCAGCGATAACAAGTTTAAAATTCTGAGTTAGACCTGAAAATTTTATTTGGTCTGTATTGGATTAGACTGAAGTTGTGAAACAAGATTAAACGTTTGTTCTGGCATTTATCTTTCGACACTAAGCACTCACTAAATAACTTTATGGACATTTACAAACAAGTGAGTAATGTGATCACTAGAGACCGAAGTTTTAGGTTGCAAAAAAAATCATTTTAGACTTTTTAAACCAAAAAATATTTTTTCAACAAGTTTAGGCCTATTTTCATTTTTGCAAAAATTATATTCAGGAATAGAAAAACATTATTTAAAAAAACATAGGTTTGCTTTAAAAATTATAATTATGCTTTACTTATGGCAATTTTAACATTACAATTGCATTACAGTTGGAAGAGCAGTGTAGAGCAAACCTTACTTACTCAGTTTCTAGTTACTGTGCACAACTAAATATCTTTCCAAGTTTTCTGCTTTAAAGTTCTTTCTGTTGACTGTGAGGTAGATTCTTTATACGTAACAAAAGGAACATGGAAGGGCCAATTATTCAGTTGATCCGCTGCACCTAATACAAGAATATTCACCAACCAGAATGATTTGAACGGTTTCATCTGTTTTGAAATATTGTTGCTCATTCGTATTGCCTGCTAAGTGTCAGAATATATATATTTTTTAAAAGTTTAACTTTATACAGTTATATACTCTTAGGTTCAGTAAAATCTATACATGTAAAATTGACAACCTATATTACAAATCTAATTGTCCTTAAAAGATTGGACCGGAAGATGAAGGGCAAAGCTACGTTATAGCAGTTGCAAAATATTCAAAATTTGTCCTAAAACTTCTCAAACTAAATTGATTTCTTATGAAATTTAAACAGAAATATAACTTACTAGGTATGACTTACTAAATAGTTTCCTTGCACAGTGATGTAGAAATTCCAATGGTGTTGAAGCTCTTCAAAGTAAGACCTGAAACACCTCTTCAATAATATGGTTCAGTTGAGGGTAGACAGTTCGTTTAATATTATCAACATTATCCAAATGTCTGCCTTCGAATATGTGACGAATGCGGTCAGTAATAGTTCTGATACACAGCAAAATCAGCGACAATTGCAGCCATGCTTAAAGAAACACTTATTCAAATATCATGTCCCTAAAACACTGTGACAATTCCGATCAAGTAGAATTCCTTGCACCACTGATTAACAGTTTACTTTTCGGAAGCTTTTTTTTACGTCTACAAGGGGATACTCCCTCGCGTATAAAGTCAATCCGGAAGCTTTAGAACAAATGCTAATTGTCACTTTAGGACTATATCATTGTAATACATATCAGCATTTATTGATAATGTAATTGTAATATTTTTACTATATTTAAAAACAAATGATTTCAGTGATTAACAGAAGCTAATTATGAAAACGGCGCTCCGGCGACAGGTGAGTGATGAAGTATGGTCCCTGTACCGAGCTGAAGAAACTTCGCAAGAAATGTTCAAGTTTTGTTCAGATTTTACTACTGAAACTCACGAGTTAAACGTGATGTTAATACAAGTAATTGTTATATTCAACAATTAAGTAATAAAAACTGTTTAGCTAGTTATAATTGAACATTTTCATTTACTCGTACGGTATAAGCTAATGTATTTAGCCCTCCTAATTACAACCTGATTATATGTGTCACTATAAAAATGAGATCTGGCGATAGTTTTTTTATTAGCTTCTAGCTGTCGCCAACTCCTTCAGTAAAAGTTACTCTGAACGTGATAAATTCAGAAACTTAGCATATTTTCAGTGGTTAGAAAAGTGATTCAATAATGTATCCTACAGATTTTTTTGTTCCTTATTTACTTGTTCCAGCACATTTGCCAGTATTTATGAACTATTATTTACTGCTTACTGAATGTAGAGAGAAACGCCGCTATATAGGAAGGTATTTTCCTTCTAGCGGTAATAATAGAGATTTACAAGAACGACCGGAAGAATAAAATAATAATAATTTAAAATTTAGAATAGATTATATTAATATCTCCAATATAATCATTTTAAAATAGCCATATAGTTAACAAACCGGTTGTTTCGCTGACTGATGGCTTGGTGGGGGCGAGGACGTCTTGCTACGGGTTTTGATTTGACAAATTGCTCATGCATCCAATAACATTATATCTTCACACAAAATATAAAAAAAAATTCAAAGTACGAAAGTGGCCAAAGTTGGCCAGAAGTCCCTCCCTGGTGGCCATGCATGTTCTGAGTAACTTGATTGTTTGATTGATTGTAGTCGTAACAGATCAAAATCATTAACAAATCTATATTTATTAAATCGTACTTCGTTGGAGGGACATCACTCAGCTTCTAGACCGTTCTTAACATAATTATGCTAAACATAGCATAATTTACACTACTTTAGCATATAGCATAATATCTTGGGCATAAGGCAAAATCTGGCACAATTCTTCACTTCAGTCGAGGAGACCAAATGCTATATTTCTTACGCACACATACATGCGCAACCAGGCACGCTGCATACTTCGGAGGACAAGAAATCAAAAGGCTCCTCAGGAGGCACAGTAATTACTATGATATACACCAGTGAGTATTTCAGCCCAAAATAGCTTCCTTTTTTTTTATACTTCATGCAACCTACTTTATAAGTTTCCATTTTTCTATTCCCCATGTTCGGGTATTCAGACTGCCAATTTTGGGGAGCGTTAATCGTATAATTACAATTTCTGTGGACCTTGCCAATAACAGTGCCGATTTTGAAGCTCAAATGAAGTTTTAAATATTTTTCTCTGAACTCAAGTACTTTTTGAAAAGAAAAGCAAAATAAAATTGACAAATTTTCCACCAAAAATGGCAGACATTTTGGTAAAATGTCGATTTTATTTTTTGGAAACATTGCTATAAATTTTATTTATACAATAATTAATAATATAAAAATTGTTCTGAAAGATCAGGCGGTATATCTGGGGGCTCATTGAAATATATTGCAACAAATAGACATTTGAGCTATTTTTGGGGAACTTGGCTATAAATTTTACTTAGATAATAAGGAGTAATATAAAATCAGTCCCGATGGATCAGAGGACGTACGTAGGGTCTTATAAAAAGTAATTTTGAAAAAGAACCTTTTGATCAATAAAAATAATTGACAAATAGCCTATTGGCCAATTTTCGACCAAATATGGCCACCATGATGGTCTAAAGGCAGTTTTAGTTTTTCAAACCATCGCTATAAATTTCATTTAAAGCCTAAAGAATAAGAACAAAATGGTCCCGATGAATCACGGGGGTGCACGTGGGGTCTCTCTGGCTCCCTCATAATTTATGCTGGGTGGTAGAACTTATTAGTACCCTGTTTCTTTACTGTTCGTTTATAGACTCATTATCAATGAAGCGCACAATAAGACAAAATAATCTGGACATATTTTATTAAAGTTAATCCTGCCGAAAATAATAAACTAGTAGAAACTAAATACAGACTATTTAAAAGGGAAATGGCACGCCTTGTTGCCCGAATGAAAGAACATTTCAAGAACTGTAATTCAAATCCCGGCCAGGCCACTGGAGAATTTTCCTTCAGTGTTCCAATGCCTGGCGCTCTCAGATATACATACTTAGCCTCCTATCAAATTGAGTACCACAATGTCCTTTGTATTCCTTGGAAGCTAAAGGCAGCCGAGCGTGGGACTGACCACCCCATCTCATTTCGTGCCGTTGGTCGAGAATATGTGGATCGCTACCACCACATCCCCCATGCGTCGTTCACGGCGCGTGCGTATTGCACAGGGTATACTTTTACCTTATATAAATAGCTTTGTCATTGAATTTTAATAAATAGCAACTTTCATCAAATTTAGTAAAATAGAACCTACAACTTCTGGTAAGTGCTTATGAATAGAGCGAAAGCGCGATAGAAACGTTACACAGGCTACTGCATATGGAGTAGCTATCATATGCCCTAGCAAATTTTTATTTTTAAGAAAATGTTTAAAACGTTTTAAGTACGTTTTTTTTAGCAGTCTATAAAAACGTGTTTGAAACAAAAATAAAACATGGTTAAACATATGTTTTTTTTTCCAAAATAAAAACATTCTTTTTTTCAACCCTGTTATCAAATAGGTGAATTAAATTGATTCCAAACAACCCCAAATTGGAAAGAAATCAGTGGCTGCGACATAAAAAAAATTAAATTTCTCTTGGATAGAGTCGACGACTTCTAGAAAGAAATTTCGGAGTTAAAAGAACAATTGCCGGTCTAACAAAAAAAAGAAAAGAAAAAGACACATTGGAACTAGAAAATCGAAACTAAAAGCTATCAGTTGAAAAGTTAGGTAGTAAAATGGAGGAATTGGAACAGGTTGAATTGCAGGAAAATATTGAAATCGTCGGAGTGTCCCCGAAGCTAAGAACGAAAATATTAACGAGAATGTAATAAAAGTGGACACAGCAAGCGCAATAGACGCTAAAACTGAAGATATTGAGAAAGCCTACAGAGTATCTTCTTCTAGAAGAGATAAGCCTCGAATAATCGTAACTAATCTCTCATCCAAAATTATTAGGGACAATTGGATAAGGAAATTCCAGGAAAACAAAATGTTGTTGGCATCTCAAGTTAGGCAGAAATTTTCTGAGGATCGCATATCCATGAATGAACAGTGAATAATAGCAAGATCCTACATGAAATTAAACAATTTTTACGACACAATGCATTCCGTTTTGTATAGCAAAATATTGCTTCAGAAAAACGAGCCATCTCGTATGAAACAAGTGAAACGCATGGAAACTACAAGACAATTAGAACTAAAGAGGCAGTGGTGCAGAAATGAAGCTAATAGGTCTATTACTTTATGGAGCAAATTATGAATGACTTCCAATTGTATGAAAATGTAGAAACTTATGTATGAGATGATCTAAGTATATTTAATAATCTATTTAAAGATAAACCAAGGGCTACGGTTATTCATATAAATATAAGACCAGTAAACCACAATTTTGTCGAATTTCTTGTAATTTTGCAAAACAGTGAAATAAATTTTATGTAATTATTTTAACAGAGATTTGAAACATTGAAACAAGTAGTAATATTAACTTTGCTGGTTATCGTTCTAATTTACACGCAAAACTCTTTAACTCGTGCGGATGGAGTCATGTTCTTTGTAAATGAGAATGTTGACATTGACAACGTAGAAGAATTTAATCCTGCTGATGCAAGTGGAAATGTGTTTGCGTATATCGAATGAAACGGAAACATGCATATAATAGGAACATACGTTTACGTTTTGTTCGCAGTTTATAA
>JAGDQP010053642.1:0-13055 GCA_022664845.1 Lepisma saccharinum
ATCATCCGCCGGTCTAGTGGCAAAACATTCAATTTTCTTCAATGGTAACATGAGTCAAGTGGCACATCATTTGAAAGCCAACTTCATTCTGTTTGTGAAAAAGCTGTTACTTTTTTTTAAATTTTGCCAATTACTTCGAAAGAATTTGCGTTTCGACCGTTTATTAGGTACACATACGAAAATCTCTAGAGAAGAAATATTTTAACATATTAAACATTGTGAGTACAATAAACTACACATTATGCCGTTAGAACGATTATATTTAGCCTGTTTGTGACCAACAGGAAGTGTGTTGCTCCAATTCCTGAGTAATTGTGGTAAAACCTTAAAGTTTCTTAAATTCAACGTGAATCAAGTGACACATAATGTGAAAACGTGTTTTATTCTCTTTGGAAAAGTATGTTTGTGTGGAAAATTAATAAATATTTTGCGTGTGATGGAGATTTGAACGTGTACATTCTATAAATTTAATAATCGTTTATAGGTCGTTAAATGCAAAGTTCATGAGCCGGCCAGGTGGTCCAACGGTCTGGTAGGCCATCGGCTCGAAGATCCCGGATTCGAGTTCCGGCAGGGGCTTGGGTGAGGATTCTAACAGCTAACGGCGAGTCGTAACGGGACGAGTCCAAAGTTACTAGACTGACCCATATAAAAATAAGGTTTACCCAACAAGTTTTTACCAAAGTTCACGAAACGAAAATGTCTACATCTCGGAAACGGTGACGTATATTTCGATGGGTATATCCCAAGTGATCTAGGTATCCTTTATTTTGAAATTCTGACCGTAAATTAACGGTTGTAGAGATACAGGTCGTCATAGAACAAAAATACCATTATAATCAAATATATTGCGTTTTTAATTGAATAGGATTCTACAACGGTACACCTGTTTAGGCTGGTGCTACGGTAGCTTGTTCTTTAATGAGGTATAACAATGTAAGTACGTTCGTACTCTTTTTAGTATTTAACTATTCTCAAGTAGAGTTATTACAAAGGATTTACAGACATTTATAACTTTCTTGATTTCTAATTTATCAGGTTATCTTATTTTAGATTTATATTAAGTACAAACAAATCGTTTTATAATAACTTGTTAGATGATCTGTAGTGACAAACGAAAAACACCATACCAATGTGTACTGGGGCACACTAGTCCGATACCGAACTTAGCGTTTCCAATATCCAGATGGTCAAACCGCAATATCTAACATACTTCTTTCTGACATTTGAAACATTTTTTCAAAGATTCAACAGCTCTTTCAAATGTTGTGTCACTTCACGCATATTGCTATTTAAGAAAAGTGAAGGTTTTACCACTAGACATCAGGGAACGGGGCCACAATCTTCATATAAATCACAACGCGACTAAATACACTCGTTTCAACGGTATGATAGGTAGTTGATTGTAATCACAATGTGTGATAGGATTCAATATTTCTTCTATTGAGATTTCCGTGTGTACATTTAATAGTGGTCGAAACGCAAATTATCTCAAAGTATTCGGCAAAATTGAAAAATACCTACAGTTTCGTAAACAGAATGAAGGTAACTTTCAAATGATGTGCCACTCGACCCATGTTGCCATTAAAAAAAATGAACGTTTTGCCACTTGACCACGGAGGATGGTTCACATTAATTCCTAGTAGTTTTCGTCTACTGTTTGATAAGTTGTTGAGGATTTTTATAGGGTTTAATAGGGTAAAATATATGTGTTTTTTTATCAATGGCTGTGTATAATAAGTAAACGTTTACAACACGATTTCTCCCAAGTATTCAATAAAATTCAAAAGGGAAACTATTTTTGTGATTAGGATCGAAGTAGCTCTCAAGCGTTGTTCTTCTCGACCCATGTTACCATTTAAGAAAGCTGAAACCTTTTCCGCTAGACCGCGAAGGATAGGGCAACACACGTAAAATTGACACACTATTTCGTCCCCTTTGAAACCAAAGTTGACATGTTTCGGGATTTTTTAAACAAACCGCTCTATTACGAGATAAAGGGGTGACAACTTTTAAACGCACCAGCGTTTATATATAGTATCACGTGTAAACGTTGAACTTAATGTAAACCAACCAAAGAAATGGAAACATTTCTCACATAACTTCTCTAACAAAAGTGCAAGATATTCTAGGATTCTGCTTACTTCTAAACGTCTACATGTACGTACGACTACGAAATTAAGAGGCTCTTAAAATAAATCAACCTGAACCATATTTGTCTAAAGGTCCTAAAATAAATTCAATTCGTAAAGAAATGATGTAAGCACAGTAAAAATATTTGACTTAAAGCAAAGTAAAACAAGGAATTTCAGTTAAATTAAAATTATATATGTTACAATACCTGCATGTTTTCTGATGCATTTCAGTCCACCAATATTACACTTTCTTATATTCCCTACAGAGAGAAAAATTATTTAATAAAAGTATTCTCATTAGCTTTCATGTTGTTTTTAATTGTAAAATTTTTCACACTTAATATTATTCACATATTTTACGCAGACTTTGGTTTCTAAATATCATATATATCTTAGTAGCTTAAAATAAATGAAGTTTTAATAGTGTAGCTGCATAAGCAGAGTTATTTTATTAGAAGATATTTTAAACTAACATTGGAACACACATGCAATTATGATAATGAACAATAAGAACATGCGGTGCTATGATACCTCCACGAAATTAATGAAATATAATGTGGAGTTTGTTTCCAAAAAGGTACCAAATTCATCTCAACAAATTGTTGAGATAATGAAAAAGGAACATATAGGTTTCTTAACATTTAAGTCGCTTTGTTTAATCTTTCCTCTCAGATGATAAAAAAAAATAAAAATAAAGTAAAAGTCAAATTGGCAAAAGATAAACAACGTCACTTTAATTTTAGGAACTCTACATGATTTTTTTATTAACTCAATTATTTGTTGAGGTGGATTTGATACATTGTAGAAACAAACTTTACATGTAGAGCAAGAAAATAAACAGTTTTCAGTAACTAAATTATCGGAGCATTAATACGGAGCATTAGTAGATTACTTACACTGCAAATTGTAAAGGATAAGCAAAGGTGGCTTACACTTATTTGGAACAAACACGTAAGTTTTGGTTACCAATAAATTCGCACCTTACGTTTCAAACAAAAGGATTCAAGTGTTCTGTCTATTACCTGTGCGCAGAAGGTACATAATCTCTGATAATGTAAATCACAACTGTATATCTGATTTTGCTGTTGGACCTCTTGCTCTCTGCATTATTATTAGAATAATATTTTTTCCGGACTTAAACGGCCAAGCAACAAATGCCAATATAATATTTTAAACGACATTTTTGATACGAGGAGGAATCAACACGATATGCCGTTATGCTTGGTGACATTTTTCATGCATTACTGTACTGTAACTGTAACAACTGCGTCCGATAACACCTGTACCTCTAGTTTCCTCACAAGCCTATTGTCTTCGTAACTTAGATAAGAAACAGGCACTTCGCTATTATGCTCAGATTCCATTTCTAAGATGCCTTCACAATCACTTACAATACAATCACTGTCAAAGTCACTTTCTTCAGCCATGACATTCTGAACAAAATCTGCAAATTTCCTTGACGAAGTATGATATATGTTTTAAAATCTTAGTGTCAGGAGAATTTCATTGACGAAAGAAATTACCTTAAACATACACGTCGGGTGAAACGGAACCGCAAGTTCAAATTCTTGTACAAGACGGAAGATGAACAGATTTGAAATTCTTCTTGAAACAATGTATTACTTCGACTCAAGAATTCTAGATACTAGATAACGTCATTTATCATATGGCGCTAGCTGTCGCTCTAAAATTAAATGATGGGTGCGGAATACGAAAAGTATGTGTTCCAGGGCCAATGGCACTTTTAAAGAACAATTTTTAATGCAGTGTGAAAACGAGGGCATTATTAGCTGAACTACTTCTGTAGGAATTGCTCTGATATTAAACACGTATTAAATCTGAGTTACTCAGTTGTTATGGTAAGGACAGGTTTCATTTTTACAAATATTGACGGAAATGCAAAGGAAAATTTAAAGGAATTAATTTATATTTTTTAGACTCATTCCTGTTAAAGCAAATAATATATTGTTCCAATTGAGGAAATGTTTTTTTTTTTGTAATCAACAGTGATGTTCTACTCGACTATGTAGGCTATGTAATTGAACTTAATGTTAGTTATCATTATTTTCAAACTAGAAATAGGACATAAGATTGTTTAATTTAATTTTGATTTCTAAACTTATTTAATGACATATTAAGACGGGATAGATAATATATTTATCTTAGTTTATAGCAAAGTAAATTTGACAAAATAAAAGCAAAACGAGTTTACGTCATGCAGAGCTTTAATTAACCTTATATAAATGAAATATAAATATATAATATTTAGTACTCCGTGATATTTCAAAAATATGTGGAACACACTAAGTAATGGTTTTATTATAGACAAGACAAAACGCTCCTGTATAAATATAAATTATCTTATAACGTATCCAGAAGAAATGTTGAAGTCGTATTGACAAATGGAGTCCAAATTAATGCCGGGGTCTGCCAGTTTCAGAGTCAAATCATAGATTTTTCCCATCGGTGTGTATTTATCTCTGTAGAACTTGTGGCTACTAAAATCCCGTAGGGCACAAATGGAGAATACTAAGCGATTGAAATGGCCTGTCAGTTTTATAGTCGTATTTATAGTTTTCGTCACTATTACAACTCAAGACGAACCCAACGGTGTATAGGTAATCTCTGTCGGACTTGTAGTTACTGAGATGGATACTAAGCGACTGCGTATAGGATGGGCCCAAATGGATACTAAGCGACTATGTAAAAATCCCCTGTTAATTTTGGGATAAAGTCCTGATTATTCCACGGTTTCAAGTCATTACGAATTAAATGCGGTATGGCTCGTCTCTGTCGCGCTTGTAACTACTGAGATCTAGGAGGGGCACAAATGGAGAATACAAAGCGATTGAAAATGACCTGCCAGCTTTAGAGTCACATTTATAGTATTAGTCACTATTACAGACCATGAAGAATCCAACGGTGTAGAACATATCTTTCGGACTTGTAGTTACAGACATCTATTAGGGGCATAAATGGGGAATAACATACTGTGTATCATTTATCTCAGTGTAACTTGTAGTTACTGAGATCTCGGGGGGGTCAAAGAAACATACCGATGGATATTTCTAAGTGATTGAGAAGGACTGGTAGGTTTTAGAGTTTATATAATAGATTATTCCACAGTTTGAGACCATTACAAACTCAACGCTGTATGACATCTCTGTTGGACACATAGTTACTGAGACCTAGGGGGAGAAACACACCATGTGAAAATACATAGGAGAATTTGAAAAACCTAAGTAAATGAAAAGGGCCTGACCGTTTGAGACCGTGACGAATTCAACGGTGTATGGCTCAATTCTCTAGGAACTTGTAGTTGCTGAGATCTAGGGAGGGAGCGGACACACAGACAGGTCAAATGATATATCTCTTCACTGATTCACTAATAAACAGTTTTGTAGGCTTTGTGCTGGCGTTGAGAAGTGGTGCAATCTGTTACAGAAATTGGTTTCGTGCATCAATATTACCAAGATTGAACTTTGGTAATATTAAAAACAAATATACCTAAATGATGATTGATTTTTTCTACGTTACCATAGTATTATATTTCAGCACTGGAATTGGGTCTCCGTCTTTAGAATTGCCATGCGTCCGTGAAATGTAACTTTTATAAATGATGTACAGGGCCACGGTGCCTTAGTTGGTAGAGGGCTCACCTCTGATGCTAGGGATCGTCTGATCATTCCCTGCTCATGCCATGTGGACTTTTGTGGTGGACACACACCGTGCGCCTGGGTTTTCTCGGGGTGCTCCCGTTTCCTCCCACTTTCTTCATTCCACCAATTCATCCCATCATCATTCATACCGACTGAGCTATAGTTGCCTAAAGGCCTTAAAACGAATTCAATAAACGCTGTATAATATCTTAATTTTGCTCCGTACGAGTTTTGCTCCACACGCGTTTGGCTGTCTGGTCCATTGTTGAAAGTTTATTAAGGTTAAATGCTATGTTCCCGCAATACATTCTTTTGTGAGTGTACGAGATGGGTGGTTGGGTTGGTTGTAGTGTTGCAGTGTACGTGTCGAAGCCATACGACGTATTCACAATTCATCTCAATTTGACTCAATATAGTTTGTAGAAGATAGATAGGTGGAGTAACTTGAAGCGTGGGGTACTCTATGTCCCAGGTAACCATGCTATGAGATTTCCTGAGACAGCAGCAGCAACACGGTTATATACAAGGATATATATGATTGTAGGTTAAATACAAGCAACGTGTCAACTAGTTACGTCGAAACGGGGACTACAGGCAGATGTTGTAGATCGTTACTGTCCCACATCGTGTTCACTATTAGCGTCCATTATAAGATCGAATTCAAATGAGAATTCTGAACATGCGATAGTATACTTTAAGGGTGTAAGCGATTTTGATGAGGTGTGATTGTTATTTAGAATTGTAGAAATCTCAGCTTATGAAAATAAACCTTATTGCGACAAGAAAACATTATATGTGCACAATGAATGGCTGGTTATATGTACTATGACAAGCTGAATTACTTTTCAGGTAATATCCGAGCATTTTGTCCCGTCAACCTTTGCTAGACTACGCAGTAGTTCACCAAGTTGTTTAACAAACAAGTGTTGCTTTAATAACTTTGTGGACAAACTTAATACCAAGCGCTGTTGCATTGGACCATTGCTGGACATGGATTTTCCTTATGCGATAGACTATTAGGAGATATGTTCTGTCAGAACTGAAGTAGTGGATATGGGGTTTTGAGAAATTTTAACTATGTTTTCACTTCTGAGTATTAGCTAAACCTTTGCTAGTGATAATCACCACCGGGGACAATTTTCACCAGCAGAATAGTGGCGCTGCGTCTGTGTGCGAAAAATTCATAAGTATTTCAGTTAATACTTTATTGATTTCCGCAAATCCCCTTGGTCTATATTCCTGGGGACGTGAAACCAATTGAGCACTTGATATACTGTACAAATGTCACAAAAAAGCCTTTACAGAAATATTAGACGTTGAAACGTGAATATGCTCAAACAACGATTCCAGCATATCACAAATCCATACCACATCGAGCATTCGAGTTAAGGAATTGCTGCATATGACTCTTAAATTCGTTTCGCTAAAACTCATATTTAGGCACATTTTGCGTCTTCTTCTCTCTTCCACCTATTTTTCTGCGCCTCTGTGCGTGGGAATGTTTTGGTATTTCACTATCAATATATGTTTGTATGAGTATGTCTGTGATATTTGAATACTAAACACTATAGTGGGTGTATTAGGGACCCAATGAGATACAAGTATAATATATCTGTATTAACTAGAAAATCTGTCAGGGTAAATTCAAATAAAACCATATGTTGTCAAAATGTAAATGTTTTGTACATACGTTAAAAACGCATGTTGCGCATCCAAGCGTGAAAAAGTACTAGATAAAAGTGAATATAAATTTAATAACCAAGATCAAAATATTTAGATGATTAAAGTACAGTTTCTTACGTTTAGAATACCCAATTAAGGTGTCTGTGCAGTTGCATAATTCAATCTTTTTATCGACTCTGCATTGAACTCTACACGCCGAGGGGGAGTAATACTTGAAGGCCCACATTCCGTCATTCTCTTCTGGTAATCTGCACTTTCTTAACTCTATAGGTACTGAGTTTAACACTTGGTCATCGACAATACTTTCGTATATTGTAAAAAAATATTCCAGTCGCTTGAAATAGCTGAACTTTCCTGCATTCTTGTTCGAATTTACTCTTGGCACTTCGTAGTTGAATAATAGACGAGGCTGCAACATGTTACAAAGATATTAAATATAGCCACAAACAAAATCATGGATAAGTAATTAATGAATAATGGAAGAATTGCTTCATCGAATAAAACATGTACACAATTATGAATTCCTAGAAATTGATAAATTAACCTCTGGTAGTCCATTAAAACGATTTATACTAAAATATGCGGTATTGTGAGGTTTATGAACGAATCTCGTTCAAAAAAATTAACATTGGTTAATTGTTGAATGAGAAGGTAAATAAATGTAAGACACTGGAACATTTGCTTTAAAGATATAATTATACAGTGAAACAGGATTAAAGGAAATCGAATTAGTTCTTAATCACACACAAGTTGCGATCATGTCCAAACGACACATTGTGCAGTAAGAAAAAAATGAATAAACAAATAAACATTACAGAAGACGTGAAATGATTGCACTTCTTAATAGCATGTGACTGGAACGTATATAAGTAATGTTCTCGCATATTCTCTGCACATAATTCGGCTTTGTTATTTATTGATTATAATAAGAACAAAAATCTGGAATCTTAAATCATTATACAATCTGGAGATAAAAATACCATGTATTCCCTAACCAGATACATTAATTTGTACATTTATAATCACAGTGAGCAAGGGACATACTAGCGTAAAGATAACAAATAGAAACTCGTTTAACTTAAACACTTGTCATAAGAATAACTTAAAAAGACGTGCAACGTAACTGCACGAAGAGAGACAAAACAAACAAGTAAAGATTAATTTAATTATTTTCTAAGTGAAAGCAGGTCTTGTGCTATTTTTGTATATTTAAAAATGCAGGGTAATTCATTAATATCTTGTTCAGTTATGGTAATGCTCGCTGCATTTCGCTTTCTTACAAATCACAATACTTACTTACCTCTTCTGAACAATTGGTAAACTACCATTATGATTTGGAAGTGTCTATAGTTGTTTAATACACAATATTAATATGCATTTATTTAATTTATATTATTCGGTTATAGATACGTGCTCTCATAACAAATACAAGATATGATATTTGATATTTGAAGGGTGTGAGGCAAAAACATGGTAACCCACAAATGTTTATTTTTTTAGTTATTCAGCACCCGATAGAAAGGAATCATACCGCGTCGTTTAATGTTGTCCGACTTCAAATTGTGCTCCAGAGATGGCAGCAATATTTACTTTTGGTAAACATATTGTAACATTTTGGGATTCATAAGATGGTAACCAACTATTAAGATGGCGGGAAACGAGGAGCAGTATACCAGCTTGCCATTAAAAAGGAAAAGAATTTGTAAATTAAACATTTCTTACAGCGAGTTCAGTGAAAATATTTATTCTTGAGTGACTTAGGTAGCGAATATTATGGTATAAATAATAAAACATGGTAACGAACACAGCAGCATGAAAAATAGAAATTCGTTATTTTGATTTGGTACAATTATTTTAAGCCTTTATGTATAGCTTTACCTGGAAAATCAGCTTTCATACAATGAAAATGACTTGTGCAGCAGTAAAAATCGAATTTCTTAAAAGTTTAACATTGTGGGTTACAATATTCTTGACTCACACCCTTCATTTATTAAAAATAAACCTTTTCTGGTTGGAGATTATGCTAATGTATATGGGCCAGAATCAGGTTACTGCCTAACCAATTACATGTCTTTGTGGTTTAGTAGATATACAGATGGTTGTGAGAGTAAAGATTATTTCTTCGTTTAAAGACCGATTTTAACATTGGCAAGATAGGAGATTGGATCAGTCTGCAATTTTTAGACTGACCCATAATATTATTTCCTGCTAGTGTTATTATTGTAATCTACCTTACTTATTATTAACTAATTATTAGCTCCATCTATTGACAGCTCTATTAATTATCAGCATCCCCCTGCACCCCCACCGCCATCTACAGGTGTTAATATTAACTAACTAATTATTAGCTACATCTATTAATTTTCAGCATCCTCCTGCAGCCCCACCGCCATTTACTGATATTATTATCAACTACTTAATTATTACCTCTTCTTCCATTGACAGTTCTATTTAGTACGTCGATATTGCTGCTAACTTCTTGAATAGTTTCATAGCTAAGCGCTTTTTTACGAAAAAAAACACAGCTGCTGCTTCGTACTCAAGTGAATACAGGATTCATACACATTCAACAGCAATATACCTCGCTACTTTCTTTATTCTCAAATGCATTTGAAAGTGCAAAAAAATGTAGCTTATTATTGTAGCTAAAAACTTGTAACAGCGGCAATGGACATTTTATTTTTAGTTAAAGTTATATGAAAGAATTAAAATGAAAAAAAAATACAGTTTATTCCTTTCGATTTCTCTCTGGTCAGAAATTTTCTGATGTATTGCTATTTGCACTTTCAATAAACAAACAAAGCAACAACAGCTCTTTGAAATGACAGGAAAAACGGAAGTAACTACCAATGCAGAATTCTCACACGATGACTGAATTATTATGTTTCAAATCTACCGTGAAATCGGAAAACGACCTTCATTTTTTCTTTTACTAGAGATAACACGCAGACGCAATAGACTAACTATATTCAATTTTAAATTTACTAAAAAACATATCATAATCTGAAATCTCCAAAAGTGAAAAAGTAGCAAAATAATGAGTTAAAAATTCTTTAGTTTTTTAGTGTATGAGAAGAATGCTGGATTATACTGTTAATGCAACACCTGTCATTACTTTTCCTCTTCTTTCGAAATTCTATTAAAATTGTTCTATTACTCTTTCATTCTTTACGTCATAAATGTATGAAGTTTGAACTATAAGTATTACGGTGCAAAAGTTATTTTCGAGAACGGCTTCTTCAAAATTCATTATAATTTTAATATTCGTTCTTTCGTTAATAACAACTTGTTTTCGTTTACTTGTGATAATTACATACACTGGAAGATTTTCTATAAACTCTTTTGGAGAATAAAACATATCGGTATTTTTCTGTGTTACAGGCTTAAAAGTGGTGTAACTATCCTACATTTTTAAATAATCTGCTTTTGTAATAACCAAGTTTAAGTTCTCACGAGCGAATATTTCGTTACGAACATTTTTTAATAGATATTCTTAATCTTACACGCATCAAACTTACTAGCATCTTTCTCCTGAGTATTATAATCACTATTAGTTTGAAAAAGAACTATTACAAAATCGGTCAAATCGAACTGTAGTGAACTGAACTGTGTTATTACATAAAATTCGAAATAAGAAAATGAAACATGCCGTTGAACACTTTGTTACGTGATAAATGCAATTGGTATTTGAGGTTGTCGAAGTATATCAGCCTTTAATTTCATCGCATATTTTTTCTCGTATTCAACAATCGGCATTCTCAGTTCCATTCAAGTAATTACTAATTTAGCAGGCAGAGCTAACGTAGCATCATCTAAAGTACCATCTGCTTTATTTGTTTTCCAACGATAAAATAAACATCGTTATTTGCACTTCTTTTAAATGTTATTCGAAGCCCACTCTTCCACATAATTCCCTTATAATAACTAAAGAATCCAAACAGTTTACGTAGTGGAAACAACACTGTATTCTCTTTCCGTGGAAGTTTCGCATCAGTTATTAATCCACTCGACTTAAAATATTCAAGCTAAAGTTTTGATAATCGACATGAGGCAATAGCTGTTGTTAAGATTCCTGGATAATCTATTCTATCGATAACAGTACCATGTTTGCGTACTTCTACCTGCGAAAACGAATATGAAACAAAATTATCTATTAATTTAATATTTGACCATGCAGTAAAAGTTCCTCCAGCATCTCTTCCATTGACTTCATATTTAATGTATAAATCAACCTAGTGTGGGTGCACAAAGTAATGTCAAATTCTAAGTCAGTCATTATTTGCTTCATTTAAATTATTAAATGCTCGACGATTCAGTGGGAAAGATTGGTACTCATAACTTTCAATAAATTCCATCTTTTAAAAAAACTATATTATATTCCGCTTTGATTTTTATTCTTGAAAGTCATGTTCTAAGAATCATTATTTTTAATCATGAGAATTGCACTTGTTTCGCACCGACAACACTATTTGGTTCATGCAATTCATTACTAACACTTATTTCAATGGAACGTATACGACTCTGGTTCTAAAAATTCCGTTAATGGTTTAAATGTTGCTATAGTATTAGTTTCTTTGTGCTTATATTCCCCATCTGCTATAATCATATCTCTTGCTAAATTACAGGGTCGGGATTATTCTTGAAACCTAATTAATTACCAACAGTTCCCACATTAAAACTTTGTGCAAATGTTGCAACTTCCATTCGGTGAGTTACATGATTTTCATTTAGAAGCACTTCCTTGGGTAGTGTTGTTTCTAGTGTTGATGCATTATATTGACCCTTTGGTATATTATGTTTATCTCCTTTATAGAAGTAGGTATTGCTATTTTTTGTTACATTTGGTATGAGATACATACTATAGAATCCAATCAGTGCAATTTTCAAATCGTAATTTTGATTATCAATTTCATTACGAAGATTCAGTCGAAGCTTTGGGGTAGTTCCTGATAAGTGCAATACAATCATTTTAAATAAAAGACTATGTAATATACCATTTTTATGCATCACTCATTAGATAATCAAGTTTCAATCTTTCGATATCTTGACGAAAATTGTTTTCATCAGATAAGAACTTTAATAGTTCAATACATAAGTTACTACAAATTACATCATCAACATGTTGTATTCGGTCACTATTATATTCAAATATTGTGTTATTGGGATTCAAATAAAGGTTTGGGAGGTACTCCACCAAATGAATCGAATATACATGCTTTATTATTATCAAACCAATAACATATTAATTGATTGATTTAAGTTAACAACAGCACATTCTTGTATTAACGGTGGAGAAGAGGGAAGATCATTCGATATGTATACACCTCTAAAGTGTTTAATATTCAATTCTTTAGCTATACGTTTGAAAACATAATTGGTGAGCGTGTTTTTTACTCTGTTTAAGTCGATCGGGAGCTTTTTCTTTCTTTGCTTAAGTCCTTTACCTTTAGCTACAATTTATAATTCCATAACTTCATTATGCCGCTTTTGATCTTCTAACTCTTGCTCATTTTACTTTGCGTCGATTACCGCCTTAGCTATAGCTGCTGAGATTCCTGTAAGACTACCAACAGCTCCT
>JAGDQP010053643.1:0-13515 GCA_022664845.1 Lepisma saccharinum
CTAGGAACTTAAATTATTTTTATAATTCAAAATATTTCTTCAGTTCCCTGGAAGTTTATTAGTATTTTACTGGTGGTTTATTAGTATTTTATTACAAAGTATTACACAAAGTATACCAAATAACTTCAGTCCATATGTTCTTAGTTCCCTTATGTTTGTCAGGGTGAAGTAAAAAAAAATAAAAAAATAAAAAAACATGAAAATGAACTGAAAATGAAACTTTATAGATTGTTTTTTTTTTACAATACTATGTACTCTGCTTCTTTGCTGCTTGTTCATAGACTCATTATCAGTGGCTTGCACAGAAAGGAAAAAGGATTTAATCTGGACATACTTTATTAAAGTTAATCCTTCCGAACATAACTGTAAAAGCCTAAATGTAGATTGTGTGAAAAGGAAATGGCAGATCTTGTTGCCCGAACGAGAGAACATTTCAAGAAGTGTAATTCAAACACCGACCAGGACACTGGAGAATTTTCCTTCATTGTTCCCATGGCTAGCGCTCTGAGATATACTCAGCCTCCTATCAAATTGAGTACCACAGTGTCCTTGGTATTCCTGGGCAATTTGGGAGGTAAAGGCAACCGAGCGTGGGACTGACCACGTGACCTCACTTCGTGCCATTGGTCGAGAATATGTGGATCGGTACCTCCACATCCTCCATGCACCATTCACGGTGCGTGCGCATTGCACAGGGTATACCTTTACGTTTTTATCTTTTATATAAAAAATAGCTTTGTCACTGAATTGTAATAAATAGCAAATTTCATCAAATTTAGTAAAATAAAACCTACAGTTTCTAGTAAATGCTTATGAATAGACCGGAAGCGGGATTGAAACGTTATAGAAGCTACTGCAGATGGAATACCTATCATAACCTCTACCATTTTTTATTTTTAATAAAAGGTTTTAAACTTTTCAAAAACTGTTTTTTGCAGTCTATAAAAAATGTGTTTAAAACAAAAAAAAACTAAAAATCACGCATTAAACATACGTGTTTTTTTTTTCAACCTTGCTTACATGTCAATATTCTCTACCATTGGTAACAACGAAATCTGGTAACGGATGCGTATGTCGAACAATTCTTGTGCTTGCGAGTGGAGTCAATGCTGCACCCTCCTTGGCAGTTGTTCGTCCGACCAAAAGTAGGTCCTCTTCAACCTGATCTTGAACTTCCAAAACACATATAAATCTCGTGGGGACAGATCAGAGCTATAAGGTGAATGAGTCAGGTCCTTCAAATGGAATTTGCGGATTATACTTTGCGTACTGTTGGCTGTATGGGTCCTTGCGTTATTGCGAACGCCCCTCGTTAGATAACCACGCATATTGGATCTGCAAGGCTGTTGATGTAGCGATCAGCTCTCCAATTGATAACGGGACCAAAAAATCGTAACCCTCTCATCGGTAGCGGTCCAGATCATGTTGACATAATAGCACAGAGCTTCTTTCTCAGTCAGGTCTCGTGGTACTCACTGGGTATTGCATTATTGCACGGACACTGCCATGTCTAATGCCGACAATAGCGGCTCATGTCATGTGAATTTTGTCTAAATCATGGGTTTGCCTTGGTTGTGGTGACCTGTCTCTTCGAAATCTTGACACCAATTTCCTATCGACGGAAGCACATAAACAATGTTGACTATTGTCTTTGCTATTCTGCAGTGAACGTCCACCACAATGTGTGACCTTCGGTTGTGAGAAACTGGATCACATCACGCTGTTCTGTTTTCGAAACCTTCATGGATCACATAGACACTAGTACACACTGCTTCACAATCGGCTCACTTGCTCCAGCAAGTAAGGCGAATGACGGCACCTGTCTTCTATGCCGTGTCGGACGTTCCAATTCTGGAATTGAATTGAATTTAGTTTTTAAGACCTTTAGGCAACTATGGCTCAGGCCAGATCGATGATGATGGGATGAATTGGTGGAATGAAGAAAGTGGGAGGAAACGGGAGCATCCCGAGAAAACCCAAGCACACAGTGTTTGTCCACCACAAAACTCACATGGCCTGAGGAGGGATCGATCCGACGACCCCTAGTACCAGAGGTGAGCGCTCTACCAACTGAGCCACCGTGAGAATATTGACATTTTATTATATTGATTTACCTGTAGGTGCTTTCTCCGAATTTCATTGGACTCCTCACAGATCCAAAAGTTTATTTGCAGTTCCACTATTAAAGGAACCGTAGAATTATTGAATAATTATTGTGTTTAAAATATACAGGCTTCTCAATAACAGTAACACAAATGAGCATAGCTCTAACCTCACCTAATCTTATTGTTTTCATTGAATCATGTCTGTGTGTTACAATCATCCTTGTTATAAACGAACGCAGAGGTAGGAGGAGAGTAACTTAAATAAGTAGTCCTAACTAGGAATACTACGAGAATTTAACGAAGATTGGCAACAATGCAACATGACGCATATTGTTTATGTAGATATATCCACCAGGGTCAAACGTTTGAGACATTGTCTATGGCCTCCTTCTAGTGAAATAAGGTACACATGAAAAGTTTTGAGCAATTTAGTCCAACGGTGTGTATTTGTGAGCAGTGAAATAAGCAGAGAGATTTTGAGTTACATTATCTATCAGATATAAATTTAGACTGATCGAATCGCAAAGAACAAGATAGAAAATAAAACTGAAAACAGAGGATTAGCAAACGTCCTCAACATGCAAGTTTTTCTAGTTTTCAACTTCGTGCTATTTCATCTCTCTCTTTCTCTTTCTCTCTCTCTCAATCTCTCTGCATAAGGAAATATTCAGGGCGATTGACCATCCCACTTACTCATCAGGTTTAGCTTCATGCAACTACTTCCCTCTTCTCCATGCTTAGATAAATACGTTTTTATTATGTTGAAGTGAGTCAAAGGAACATAACAGCGGCGTTGAAAGGATTGATTTAGAACGTAACTAACTTTATAGTTACCGAAAGCGTAAGTTCATCGCCGCAATTGGATTCTATCCTAGGCAAGATTTTCTTTTTATCTCGAACACCTACTTCTCCAAGATCTCTTTTTAACATTTTTCTCCCAACAACACTTTGATCTTCCTAACGACCTCATTTCCTCCGGTTTTCAACCCCGATGGAATATAATCTTCGTTTCTAGTCCATCCAGGCTACATGACCACGCCATCTTAGGCGTCCGATTATTCCTATAACATCAGGCGAATCGTGTAGTCTGTGGAGTTCTTCATTATGCAGTCTTCTCCATTCTCCGGTCTCGTGTTTCAGCCCGTGTAACTTCCTCAATTATCAAGTACTGGCAATTTCTATTCATCTATCAAGGTCGAACTCTAACTTTCGCAACCATAAAATATTACCGATGGAAAAGCTGTTCTGTACATTTTCAATTTCAACTTTCTTTACATTAATCGCTAGCGTAGAAGATTCTGGACTGAATAGAAACTTGCATTGTACGATACCAAGCAACCTTTTTATTTTTTCCGTTACCTAATTTTTGCTTGTTACTTATACTCTCAAGAATTTAAACTTGTTGATCTTATCTATGACCTCATTCGTACTTGTTACATATCTGTTTTTCTTGTTCTCTGTGTTTCGGTCTGTTAATTTTTGCTTTCTCCACCTTCACCAGCAAATTTGTTCTCGCAAGTTTCAGTTGCACATTAGTGTTACTTTGTAGTATATTTATATCGTACCTTATTTAATCTACATTATCCCCGTAAACGAACAGCATATTAAAGTGGTTAAATGTTAGTCTTAAAAAAAACCACACAAATTAATTCTTATTTAGTATCCAAAGTAGGCTACAGAGTCTTTCCTGAATTTTCTAATAATTTCTTTATATGGGACTGAATCCTTTATGATCACTGTGAGATCTCGCAATGCATGGTGGTATTGATCCTATTTCCCCTTTTGATCATTTTAGCCTCCGAAACAAATAGCCCCGCGGCTATCATACGGTATATTAATTTACAAGTTTCCGCTTCTTACGTAAATTCTACTTTTTCTTTTTTGGCTTATAAATAAGGTTTCTAGAGATACTCACTAGATGGCAGCGGCTGTTAGACTTAAATTTTTGAAGGAACTAGAATTCAAAATCATTTGTAACAAACCGAAAATGAAGAAGCTGAGTTAAATAAAATTGAGAGGCTTTACTGGTTTTTACTGTATGTCCAATAGATATAAATTTAGTAGCTTCAACTTGATTATAAATGGTAATTTCCAGGACAAGAAAGATAAATGTTTATAGTGAGAACATTAACTATACTAATAATCCAGAATCTCTGACCTCTACACAACTCATGAACAATTGCAACGACCCGTACATACATAATTACTTTAAAGCTTATAAATTGAGGTAGTGGTTTAAAAAGTGTAATAACTTAGCGGACGAAATCATTCCATCAAAATAATGAAAACCATTTAACGCCCTCACCAGCAAAACATCATATCCGGTACAACAAAATAGCCAAGCACACCACGCGAACAAGAAAAAAGCTTATGTTTTGGCAACTTCCAGAACATCTTTACACCCAGCCAACCCGTAAACCCATTCCAACGTCACCCCGCTGACCGCCTTAACATGGAATCACCTCACTTATAGTGAAGTCCTAATCAACTCCTATCCGAATATCCACTTGCGATACTGCACCAATTACTCCAGAAGAAATCACCCACACCATTGTCCATAAACGAAACCTCCGCCCCTGGTATTGATACCATTACATGTAGACATATTAAAGAAGCTCCCCTGTCCTTCTTACAGCTCCTAGTCACATTATTCACATTTATCTTACATACATGATTCTTCAATACCTTCTGGTCCCTATACATCCAAAACACTCGTTTCCCAAACCTCAAAAACCACTCCATGCAGTATCATCATACAGGCCCGTCTAGCTCACTTCAACTTTAAATAAAATGCTAGAAATATCCTCTGGTAAATATCTTACATCCCCACTCAGACAAACATAATCATCTTCCTTCACATCAAACTGGATTTCAACCATCACTCAGTATAAATGACCACTCTTACGACTAACCAATACAATCACCAGCTATTTCAACACTTCACACCTTTCATGTTCAGTTTTATTCGATCTAGGAAAAGCTTTTGATAAAGTCTGGCATAGAGCTCTTATTTCAAAACTTCAGCTATTCCGTCTCTCAATTACATATATCAGATTCATTTAAAACCTCCTTGACAAGCGCATAGCGTATATTTCCATAAATTCCAGTACCCTTCACTGTAGCGTCCCTCAAGACTCCGTCCTATCCCTTTATTATAAATAATGTTTGTCTCTAATATATCTTCCCTACCTCCTAATATACACATATGCAGATGCAGATGATACAGCTTTTTTGGCCCTCAGCAAATCAATTCAACATATAAATTGTACCATGAATGAAGCAATACATATCTTTTCATCTTGGTGTAATTAAAGGGAACTCACTATTAACTAACATAAAACACAAGCCATCGTATTAATCCCTCCTAACGTCACTCCCGTGTCATACGCAACCCATCACGACTCGCTTTAACAGTCAATCACAACTCTATTCAACACTCCAGACACGTAACATATTTAGGGTTCATACTCACAAGGGGCTCTCACTTCGAGAAAATCATCGTTTAAGTCAAGAACCGTATTTAAATCTCCTAAAAGGACTAACTGGTATTACTTGGGGACTCAAACAGCACACCATAATGAACACACAGAAAGCATTTCTACGCCAAAATCATAACATGTAATTTTACTAACCGCACAACACAACATGTATAACTAAGATTACACCAAACCATCCCTACAATGCATTTGCTTCATATTTCAGTGTTCCAGACAAACTTAATCATTTTGCACCTACATATTATGCACAGTAACCATCCGTGTACTAAATAGTCTTCATCTATCTCCCATCTCATTCAGAGACCTCGCACTGTATCTTTCAGCCATATTTTTTTTGTGGGGGGGGGGCGCTTTGCACCCATGAGAATTTCAACCGCTCCCCACGAAAGAGTTAGTCTCAACACTTGTATTACTCATACGTATACTGAAATACGTATATAATAACACATTCTATAAATATTCTTCATGCTATTTTTAGGTTAAAGAAGTACGACATTTTGTTAAGTAACATTATTCACCATTAGCCTCAACCTCCCTTCCTTAAGAGAGGGCTCAGCCCTCTGCCAGGTAATAGCTGCGGCTATCAAAATAAGAAATCATGTTAGTGAATTTGGTCTTATGAATAGGTGTCTTTGCATGCTTTATCTCTGTGTGTTAATTGTTCCAATTTTTAAAGTACAATTGGGAATTAATAAATCTTACATAAAACATAAAAACAATATCCGTGCTGGACCGCAGTGTTGCCAGATGAAGGGAAATTTCTCTTGGTCGTAGAGAAAAAGATCCTCAAAATTTGCCGAAAGGGGTAAAAAGGGAAATATTAAAAATAATTTCAAGTGTAGGGAAATTCTTGTTGCGTAAATTTCTACTTCCAGTTGATAGTATGAGAAAAAAAAGTAACGTTGCAATAATACACAAAGCAGCACGATTGTCGTTATCAGGAGGTGAAAAATTTCATCAATAATATAATGGTGCTTTTCCTTTGAAATACCAGTTTCAAGCGTCTGGTGCTTTCTGAAAGAAATAACACTCTACATGAACACCAAACACAGCATCGCCATTTAGCGAAGCGACAAATTACAACAAAGGCTAGCAAGTCGACAATGAACTAATTGTTACAATATTGAGACCCAAAAAAGAGGAGGGAGAATGAAAATATATTTTTAAAAAGTAGAACCTGGATTTTGGACTTTGACCACGAAACTGAAAATTAATATAAACACAGACAAAAGTGTGTTGTTTTGTTTTAATTAAGTTATAATGTTCGTTTGAAACTTTACAGGGGATGACACAGAGTGTTGTTTTCTAATTCAGTTGCAATGTTTGTGTGAAACATTATACTGACAGTTTCATTTGATGTTTACGTTATACAAGACAGGACTGTGATATACCAGTAAATAGGCCTACATCTAGTGTTAAAATCACGATAAAACTACACATGAATTGGAATTTATTTATTTATGACCTTTAGGCATGTAACGCTGGGATAGTGTGGGGGGAGAGGATGTTGTAGGGTTGTTGGCCATTAGTTAGTTAGTAGGTACCATCACGGCAACTATGGCTGAGGCCTGAAAAGGGGTGGGATGAGGAGGATATGGGAAAGAAGTCGACCTGATCCTAGTTTCGAAGGCACTATCTCAACATTAACCTTGCGTGACTAAGGATAACCCTGGATAAACCTCAGTCAAGATGGTCGCAGTTGGGATCGAACCCAAGATCTACCGAACACGAAGCGAACCCTCTACTAACGGAGCTACGGATACTGGCTACATGTTTAATAGAACATATGCTATACATTAAATAACTATTTGTTTCATTTCACACAAATCGTAAAAGCTATTTATGCATTAAATTGGTGTATGTTCCGTTATCACATAAGGAGATAAATCCTCGCTTTAAAGCAGATGTCGTCAAGGTAGACATTGGAATAAATATTTTCTGAAATTGTGGAATTATATCCCTACTAGTTCATGTATTACAGATAATGTTAGTCGTATTATAGATGTAGACATGAAGTTTAATATTTTAATTTCACTATTACTGTCATCTATCTTAATAATGTATTAGGCATCTTCCCGCAAATGAGTGAGCTTCTTACACTGATGTGTTGGGTAAGATGCCTATTTTGAGAGGTGAGTTTAAAGGCCCATATATCCGTTGTGTATACAATTATCTTGAATCTATTTCCGTCAGTATGAGCATGGAAGTTCAAAATGTATTTGTGCAAAATTTTGCTTTCCTGTTTCTTTTACTTACTCCAAAATGGCTCCTAGACCAAAATATGTAGCATCTTCTCTCAATCCACTATAGATGACTGCCACGCCGTTTATGTAGGATTGACCAAAAAAATATTTTTGGCATGTACAAAGGCAAAAATACATGTAATACATAATACTTGAATATTACTTTTAATATAAATAATATAAGTAAGGCACATAATCTAATACAAGTAAGACGGAAATAATACTTCTAATATAAGCACGCGTGTATAGGTATTTTACTATTTCTCATGTAAATTGACCTAACTTTAAATTGCCTGAAGCCAATTATGTACGACTCAGGGGTAGAGTCCATTGGTGATTGAAATCTTCGGTTCCCGTTCCAGTTCACGTCATGTGGGTATTGTCTTAGACAACACCGTGTGTGTGGGTTTTCTCGGAGTTCTCCCGTTTCCTTTCACTGTCTTTATTCCACCAATTCGTGCATCCGGCCTGAGCCAAAGTTGCCTAAAGATCTTTAATAAAATTTAAAAAAA
The DNA here is from genome assembly GCA_022664845.1 of Lepisma saccharinum. Taxonomy (NCBI): domain Eukaryota; kingdom Metazoa; phylum Arthropoda; class Insecta; order Zygentoma; family Lepismatidae; genus Lepisma; species Lepisma saccharinum. Next base: position 8,358 of record JAGDQP010053643.1, read on the forward strand.
TAATTATGTAGGAGGGGTCGCCCGGGACAAAGATAATGGTGCTTGACACACTCCATACATGGTCCTGAATGTTTTTAGCTAATTTGTTTGTCTCGCGTTCTAAATAGCGATTTCTATTTTTTCTTTGTACAGTGCGCCCCTGGCCTGAGCCAAAGTTGCCAAAAGGCCTTAAAAACTAAATTCAAAAGTGCGCTCCTGTGGAAGTTTCGCCCTTAGGTCCGGGGCTTGTGAGCCTAGCAGTAAGTCAGGCCCTGATTAACCATGTGTACAAATAAATCAAATACACACGTAATTATATTGTAACAGAGGTGAGGCAGTAGAGAGGAATATACTTTTTGCACACGGACTTCACATGAACCCTGACATCACAGAAATGAAATGCGTTCTTTTCCTAGACTGTAAGAACTGAACAGTGCGCTTCAACTGCGCTTTGTTTGTCTAATTTTAATTTGTAATGACAACACAAATGGCTTAATTAAGGTCCCTTGATAGCGCAGCTAACAGAAAGACCGCTCTGTCAGTCTCCGTCCAAAAAATAAATCTCAAGAATCGCAAGGTGTAGAGAGGTGATTGAGGTATCGTTGGAAAGGTCATGGCTACAATAGTTCTCAGCCGCCAGAGCAGTGTTGCAAACCCATTTTAAACAAATCAATTTTTCAAGTTGCTTCCATTCAGTTCAGCACCAAACTTGGCACAAACGTTATTTGACACAATAGCAACATACTATTGCCGCGTCCCCACTCAGCAAGCCAAATGCCGACCAAATACACCGTCGGGCCGATGTCATCAGGATGACAGTATTGCCAACGTACTTTAAAGTTATATTTTTCAATTTGCCTCAATTCTGTTAAACGTTATTCACACGAAATTTTGCATAAATTTAATTCGATACAATGGAAAAATACTGAGGATGTGTCCGTCCCTAATCGCCACATTTAAAAAATGAATTTTAATGAAAAAAGGTTGGCAACACTGACAACTAGTGTGTTTTGGGACGGGGATACCCACATTATTTTTCAATTGTGTCGAATAACGTTTATGGCCAGTTTCGCGCTGCTACGTCTAAAGTAGTGGAAGGAATTGGAGTTGTTGAATTTTATTGACAATCAGTTGGCAACACTGACCAACAGCACCAATCGAGAAGGCACTGGTAGCTTGGAGCTAGTCTAGCCAACACATTTCCAACGATCTCTTTACACTTTGTAGTTTCTGAGGTTTATTTTTTGAACACGGATAGATGGACTGTCAGACAGTCTTAGCAGGATTATGAAGTCTACTTTTATTAGCTACGCTATCAAAGACTCTAATAAGACATTTGTGTTGTCAATATAAATTAAAGTTAGATAAACAAATAGCAAACCGAGCACATTATTCACTCGCGTCTAAGGAGATCCCACATGGAAACAATGTATCTGTGCAAATCCCATTTGCAATAAAGAAAACACCGTAGGCCTACCTGACTTACCTAAGCTCCACGTAGGTCACTAATTTGATTAAATTTCCTAAATTTTCTATTTTTCTTTAAAAAAAGAATGTAAAAGTAACCACGTCAGATTCGATCCCGAGAACTCCGGATCAGCTTCCTGATATGTTAACAACCAGTCCAAGCTAGGAATTGCGGAACACGCGCTCGTCGGTGTTATTTATAGTTCAAGGAGCTCTGCGCCTGCGCAAGAGTGGGCCACGCCATGTTTCCATGTGCTCGCCTTAGACGCTAGTCATTATTTAGTACTTACGGCAGACAGACAGAGACAGAACGCGATTCATTTTTGCGACGTCACTGCTCGCAACCAATCACTGAAGTTCTCTCTCGTACTTCAACCTTTTCGCAGAACCAACCAACCAACATTGATATAGTACAATTACTGCGGTAGCAATAAAGAATATAAAATCAGCTTCTCAGGGCTTACTTCATTTGAATTTACAAACAAACTTCAATGACCAATTCTGCACTATTTCTTACAGATCCTGACTCCGAATCAGACCTCAGGAAGCGTTAAATTAGCACAAAGAAGAAAGAAAAGATTTGACGAGATTTATACTCTTAATTACTCCTTCATTCAATACAGCTAAAGGTTATTTTGTTTCGTAACATTTTCATCACTACTGCTTATCATAGCAATGTTTTTAAAAGCGTTTAATGAGGAATAATGAGAAGAAAAAAAATGAATGATGTTCATTTCTAGCGGTTTTGTAGTGTACAGCACACTCTATTGGTGAAAACTGCGACTAAAATTCTGTAGAATAAAAAAAAAATGGTTAGTTCGCATAGTAGTAATCAAAATCCGATCGAGTCAAGTCTATTTGATTTAGTGATTCAGCCATACCCGCCGCCACCTTCTGTGAAGTAAATAGTGGTGTCATTTTCATTATTTAATTTCAATGCGTAATAATAATTATATTTTACGTACTAATGAGAATTAGAGTCCAGACACATTCATTGGTTGTTCAAAGATGTCGAGATGTGATATTCCAAATAAAAGATACATTTTAAGAAAGCTAGGTCTTCCTCGTAAGTTGAAAGATGGCTTTATGTATCATTATTTATTTGAAATCTTCATCTTGTGTTTTAAACAAAAGACATTCCTCTTCCCTTGCTATCTCAACTTTTCTCTCTTAATCAGTTCCCGTGGTCTAATGTCCAAAAACACTACCCCATAGTTAGCACACATAAGGAAAAGAACAGAACACAAACAGCCAAGAAAAACAAATTAGGATGAAGACAAGGAACTATTTCCGAAACTTCGAAAACAACAAAACGCAAAGGACAATTTGGATGGATGGATGACTCAAGTCCAGTATTTTTATAGTGGGAATTCTTCAATCTTAAGTACCGATAAAATTGATCTGCTATTTCAGTGGGAATTCTTGTGAAAATTATGCTATTTTCATTCTTGATGCTTATTAGGCAGCATAAGTGAAAATGTAAAAATACAACCGACTATATAAATGTTGATATTTGCTGAATAGTTATCATTTTGGTAATAGCAATGGATGTTTGGTGTTCCAAAGACATCCATTTGCAAACGTTCAGCAAGTCTCCCTTTATTTGGATTAGATGTAGGATAAACGTATCAGTTACTGGCACTTTTAGATCACCTTCGTCTTGAAATTTGAAGTGCAGATTTATTCCGGCCTTATTTCTCTATTTATGGTAAACTTTAAACTCTTAAATCTTTCCTCAAACTAATTTTACAGTGAAAGAATAACCAATCAGGTAATCTATTATTTTTTTTATTCAAACCAGCAAAATAACTAATAGTTCTTGGCGAAGGAAAACCGTGCATTAATTAGATTAAAGCGATAAATAAATAAAGGGAAATCAAATACAGTCCTTTGTTATCTGCTTAGATTTTAAGAGGTTAAATTTGCAACTTAACGAAGCCTTCTTGAAGTCATCACCTTAACCACGACCAGTAGCAAAGATAATGTGTTTCGTGTGCAAAAGCCATCAAAAAAGAAATAAGCAACGTGTCCGGAACAATATCAGTCCTGACAAATTATTTTCTATCTTAATTCTTTTATAAAAATATTGAGATTGCAAAAAAAAACAAAAAAAAACATGGGTAGTACAAATAACAGGAAAGCTTACTCTAGATATGGTTTAGTGGTTGGTGGTCTTGGAAGTCGCAGTGTTACATAATTTGTTAACAAGATGTCTCACATCAACAGAACACTTTTACACATTGTGTTATTTCTTTAGTAACATTTACGTTCGCATTCTTTGTTGTAGTACTTGCAAGTAACATCATTGTTTGTTTTTTTTCCTTGTAGGCTAAAACACATTGATCTGTTATTAACAATACTGGAAAGCTCGACTACTGATGCCAAGTACATTTCAGCTGTTTTGTCCATTTTTTTGGTTTACTCCAAAATAAAAGAAACCTCCAGTTCTAGTTCAGTTTTTATGATTGTTGTCGCTGTGTGACCCAGTTTTTTTATTTGTGTCTTTATTCTTAAGTTATGCGCATACTGAACTGCGCATATAACGGCACATCCTGTAAATGACATTTACATTGGGCGCATTCAACGGACTAAGGTAGCAGTAAGCGCTGAGAGAGAGCACTTGAATCCTATTGGTTTGCCTATATAGGTAGCAACCAATACGATTAAAATGCTCTCTCAGCGTTTAGACCGTAGTCCGTAGAATGCGCCCAATGGTTGATGAAAACACATTTCCAGCAAAGTGATTACGATTTTTACGGTTCTTCCTGTAAAATCTGATATATGTGAAGAATTTTTAAGTGCCAATTTTTTATATATAATTAAAGACCTGCTGTTGAAAACAATGAAAGTGCCACAACCAGCAAATTTTATTTTTCTACGTTAAAATACTGTATGTCCCATCCCAAATACCGTAGTAAACACGGAAAGTCCAATACGTTACTGTAAGTAGTTCAAACGTTACCTCAAAGATGGCAGCATATGTAAGTCCCTTGTCATCAGATGTTGAAAACAATGAATTACTCACGCTATTATATTTGCCGTATTCTTTTCTCCTTATAGTTTTTATGTAACTGTACTAAAGAATTTAGTTTCTAATCCAACAGTAATATTTGCAACAATATCACATGTTGAATTGAAACACGTAATAATTTAAACATTAATTATAAATGTTATTTAACTAATTACTTATTTTAGTCCTATTGCCATTTCTAATTCAAGCTCCTAACCCCAAAACTTTTGACATATGAAACCATGTCAGTGAAATTTCACACGAAGAACATTGTCCTCAGAGACAGAACAGAAGGGTTCAATCAATCAGCACTCGAATAAAACAGAAACATTCTTTGAACCTCTTGCTCACGTGTTGATTTTCATCTCCTCTGAAAATTGTTTATTTTTTCAGCAAGTAGTCGTAGTTCAGTTGGTAAGGTTCGTATTCGGGACACCCTAGGTTTGATACCAGCGACCGACTCTCCTGACTGAGATTTCCAAGGGATTTCCTGTCACAGCAAGCACATGTCGGGATGGTAGCTTCAAATAAGGCTCTGGTGTACGTCTTCGCACATCAATTCTCCAACCTCATCCCGGCCTTAGCTGTAGATGCTTAAAGGCCTAAATTCAAATCCATTATTTTTTAATTTGGTGATATAACACAAAAGCCACTTCAACCTTTGTTAAAAATTCTTTCTTCGCGCTAAATGATATTCTTTAA
>JAGDQP010053644.1:0-13515 GCA_022664845.1 Lepisma saccharinum
GAAGTCTCAATGTATGATTATAAAGCTTTCTCAGAGTTGCTAAAAGAAGAGAATTTTAAATCTTACAACCAAAATCCATCAAGCTTGACGGGTAATGACAGTAGTATGTGGCCTGGTGTTATCATGGTGGAGGATCGTTCCTTGGCGATTGATAAAACCTGGCTGCTTCGATCATAATGCCGCTGGCAGACTATTGACTGTAAAAGGTTCCTATTTTGGGTTCCTATTACCTACCTTTGTGATCGTAATAGTTTTGAAATCTTTAGTTGGATCTCTGAACCAGTGAGGGTTCTGGGCTGAAGCTCTTTTAGCCCCCACTTTAATCTGGCTTTGAGAAAGAGATGTAAATGATTTGGTGAGTTCCAAGACCTCTTTGACATCCTATCACACACCTTCTTGGGATGAATTTCGAGTATGGGATTCACAAAAGCTGTCTAAGAGGGAAAAAAATCAGGTCAATTCTAAGAATCTCCTAAACAAGTGTATTGGAATTCACGAAAGTCACATAACTCAATTTTGCGGCAACCTTGAGAGAAACACCCTTAAACTTACGACAAACATTTGCGGGAAATTTGCAGTCCGACGCTACAAGTGACTAAAAGTGGCTTCAGCCAATCAAGGATGGAAAAAAAGACGATGTGTTTCTTCCAAATGTTCCTCATGTAATCAAATACTGATATTGCATATTGGGACAACGCATGTTACTCATTTGAGTAATTACTGTTATTTAACACGTTTTTGAAGTGTGAACTTATTGAAGTGTGTAGTGCCAAAGTATAATATTAACAAGGGCGTCGCCAGGATTTTTTCCAAGGGGGTGAATATTAAGAGAACATATATGTATGTATAGGTATGTGCGTCACTGTCATAGATTTGGGAGAAATTTACCGATGAATCATGAGGAGGAGCAAATTATACTTATTTATTTATTACATACGATTACAGAACGTTCATTAGACTACAGTTTACTATTTTCTTAAGATAAGATAAATTTAATTTACGGGCGTACACTTCTATAAAACACCATTTTCTGGTTCGTTAGGGCTTTTACCTTCTAATAGCATTATCGTTTGTAATGGCAAAGAAAGAAAGTACACAGCAAGATATGGCTGTGTTAACACTTTTTGGTGTTCCAAGACGACCATCATTTGTTTGTGTTAAATCAACACAACCAAACGCTGTTGATTTCGATGATTCAACACAATGGATGTGCTTTTAATGCTGATTCAACACAATATTAGTACTATCATAGTGCTGAATCACTGAAATCACGCAATAAATGGTCTTAACAAAAAAAAACGTGTTTAATTAACACAGTTATTTTTGCAGTATACCAAACTCGCCATTTATGGAAAGGTGGGAATTCCCATGCACCTATAGATACTTCCCCGAAACCTACTTTTTAGGGGAGACCTTGCTCATAGTTTGCTGAACGATATAAAATAATGTCAAACATAAAATAAAATTGAAATCATCATAATTTTCTATTTAATTTAATGGATTTTGAACTCAGAACACAGTACAATTTTTTTTAACAATGACTTCTCAGTAACGCCGGACACTAACATATCCAACATCTTTGAATAATCAGGATCATCAAATGCGTAGCATGTTAGAGCTCGTTGTCCATTACAATATAATTAATGTGGTGTGGTCAATGACTATTAGATCATTTGAAGTCGCAAAAACCGAGATGGCATAACGTTATCAGACATAGAGGACTTTCAATAATTCAGACAAATTTAAAACGGTGAGTAATGGCACTTTTATCAAATTTTGTGTTGGATGTCGAAAATTACAGAAATAATAGCATATTTTAACAAACATTAATAGATAATTTATGTGCAAGAATTCCTATCGAAGAAAAGGTTTGATAGGTAAAATTTCTGTTCTGTATTCTCACAGCATCATCCATTCGGCTTCAGCTAAAATTATCTAAAGACCTTTCAAAAATTCAAATTCAGATTCGCTTTGAGGGCCCGTGGTAATTAGGCTTATTTTTTTTAAAAAAAATATAGTAAAACAATCACAATCAACAATGCCATTTTAGGAAATGGGTTGGACTATTCTTAAGAATGTCTATCAAATGAAGTAATCCATAATTTGAAAATATTTGTTATTGGTGAGAAATCTGAAGTTCTGGGCTATGACGGCTTAAGTTAGTGACCTTCAAAGATCTCGCCTAAAAGAATTAGCTTAGTTCATTAATCATTCTGGAGGAAGTGTTTCGACTTCGTATAAAACAGAGTACGTTCACAAGAAATACAACTTACATAATATTACAATAATGTCATTCGTGTTTTTACTTTCGATGTTTTCAGATAGTTTGTCTAGTGGGTTTAAATTGGCGTATTTGTGATAACATATATTGAAATAATTATGGTTGAGGAAATGTAATGGGAGGATCCCAAATAATTTCTTATGGAATGCGTGCAGTAAAAACATATATAAAATATATGAAAATAGGATAGTATTTGGTATAAAATCTTAAAGCCAGTGCCCCCTTGCCCCTCCCTGCCGACGCCGTTGATTAACAATGTCATCAATTAAAGTCGTGTATATATTTTCTTTCTCTTATTTTCTGTTTTCAAACTTCCGAAACGCAGAGCGTTATAGTCACTTATGGGTGCTGCTATACATTTAAGGCAATTACTACGATCAAAAGAGGTCGTAGCGCTCTTAGTGACCTTATGATGGTTTTTGGTGAGTAATTGTACGTTAATTTCTCTGAATTAAGATACTAGTTGTCTTTGCCTTAAGAGAGCACGTAAGGTAACTTTTGAACGTAAGTCAGCTTTGTGATTGTGAATCTTGCCTCTGGTTTTGACATCTATAAATGCGGTTCAGAAACACGACAAACAGTCATTCGACGCTTTACGTACCGGTTGTAATGGTATGAGTTTGGATTTGGTGCTTTTTTCTACTTATTTTTAGTATGTAGTTTCTTTTGCCCAAATCTGGTGTTTTGTTTATTTATGATATAGTGTTGTGAATTTGAAATGCTGTATTTTTGAATGCTTTGTCCTGACTGGACTGCTTGCAAGCCAATCAGATTTGTCCAAGGGTTCGAGACACGACGGCTGAAGCCCAAGCTTCAGTTCGTCGCTATCGTAGGTGTGTGATGCACATGTTATGTAACTTAAAATTTCGAACGTTATGGGATCGACAAGTGAGCTGCGTGTGTGAGCTGTACATGGTTTATTTTGAGGAATTCCATTCTGGAAGTGAAGGAAGTCGGAAAGCTGATATTGCCTATTTGTGGATTCACTTGGATAGTTTTCCCGCTCCTCCATTTTCATAGTCGTCTGTGTGAGAAAGAGGGAATCTCAGTCAGGAAACTCACACGGCAGGCCACAAATCGAGTCCCAGGTATTTGTATGTGCCTATGTTAGAATATAGTATTTATAGTGCATGTATTTTGTATGTTCTATTAGTGTACATTCGTTTTCTTTCCGTGAGGGTTGTAAATGTATTTTGTGAAACCGAGGAAAGTGTAATAAGTTATGGGAGCACGTGCGGCTGCCCGCTGATTAGATGTCGTGGAGGGAGTCAGTTGGACTACCCATTTGGTGAAATATATATATTTATTTTTGGGAGCAAGAAGCTACCCGTTTGTAAGCTTACCTTTGTCTTGCGATGCAAGTCATATTTTTTTTTGTCTGCACTTGTATATTCTGTATTACTCACAAGCACTATTTGTTTTATAATAAATCTGTTGAAAATAATTTCATTGCCTCGACTGCCTTTTTCAAGCAACAGAAATCAAGGTTATCGATCAATGCACTTGTGTGTGCGAAACTGAAGTGTATCACTGAGTTCTCTAGCACTTCTCCCACTCCACCAATAGGTCGCGTATTAAGCAGTTGTAGAAGAGAGGTTATTTTGGTGAGATCTTAGGATCTGGTTTCTCTTTTTGCTAATCCGTCTTCCGTGGCCGAGTGGGTGGAGTCTGGAAACTCGGGCTTCAAGAGGAAGCCCAAGCAACATTACACGGTACAGAAACATTTTGTAATCACCTATGACAAGAACCGGTAATTTTTGTATCGGAAAAGCAAGAAAATACAGGTAGCGACGCGCCTCTCACTTTGAGTTGAACTCAGTTGATGTTGAACCCAACGACGAACTTTGTGGTGAAATCGACCAATTCGAGACGTCTTTCAACGATTGTCCTGTGTATCTGGGAGGCTAATTCCTCTGCCGATGGATCCGGGCTGTTTCGTATGCCTTGGTTGAGGTCCTCTTCGGAAGGCACTAATGGACGTTCAGTCCGTGGTGGGGATGCGACGTTGGACCAACACTTCGTACGACCAACAGCCTCTCAAGCAGCAAGAACCGGCGTACGACCAAAATCCCAGGGCAAAAACCTGTGTTGGTCCATGCCGGTTCTACGAAGTGTTGGTTTCATGCCGGTGTTGGTTCTACGCAGGTAGTTTTTATTATGTTTTTAGGTTTTATATATCTAGGGCGTTGTCAATTTTATTGTTGGTCCAACGCAGTGTTGGTTCAACGCCGTGTTGGTTCAACGCCTTTTTGATTCCGTGTTGGCCCAACGCCGTGTTGGTCCTACGCATGTAACCCGTCCGTAGTTGATCTTGACTGCTTGTATTGTCTCCGTCCCTTACAGCCTGAAAGTTTCCGCAGCTTGTTTAGACATCGCCTCCGCCACAATTGTGTGAGTGTACAATAAAATTGGTCGCTTGCCACCGCCGTGCAATATCTCATTTACTGCAACGTATCGCTGTGTTGTTCAACTCCATCAGAGACGTTTATCTCATAGCACGAAAACCCAAAATCGAAAATGGGGTATAATATATGACTATTATAATAATCAAAAGTACAAGGTCCACAATATCATTGCTTTAATTGATAACCATTTTTAAAAACCATGTAAGAGGATCTATTTTTATAATAAATATTCATGCTAATTCATCCTAGTTCTTGGTTAATTTCAGTATGATGATGCTTTATTATGTACCAGTACCTTGCATGTAATTTATGTTTGACGTCAATAAAACAGAAAATATTATGTGAGCCCCCACCCCCACTCTCCAGTAATTACAAAATGGTCACCAAATGTTTCAGAACTTCTTAAACGATTGTTATAGTTTGACCGTGCTTACCCTAAACTGGATGTGCACCTTAAAAATATTTGACAGTAGTTCAGAAATTTTCCGCGTATAGTTTTCTTTATGGCTGAACTTGCCAGACGGTCTCTAAGCCCTTCACTTTCACTTGACAGCAAATTAAACTAGAAGTTGAATAGCCTATTCGAATACGTATTGCTCTTAGGAAAGTGAATTTCTTTTGGAAATAACAGTGTTTGTAAATCATCATATTCATATAAATTACCGAGCTAGTATCAAGGACAATGCCTCAACATAGCTTGTCATATAATGTCATCTAGTATAGCTATGTTCATAAACCAACCAAAAAAGAAATCTTGAATTCTATTTGAACGTAGATTCAATGTTACAACTGTCCATTACTTGAAGAAGAAAAAAGGGCCTGGGAGGCGAAATTCCATTTCCGTCATGGCATTCTTGACTGTGTGTCACTTTGGATGAATTACGAAAAAGGGAGTCGTTATAACATATCACCCACCCCTTTTCCTGCACATGCACAAGCAAACGCTATCAATGGAAAATTCATTGTCACACTACATGGCTATCAAATAAACACTTCCACATAAAATATCTCCCCTGGATTGCTAGCGATTTTTAGATTGCGTTTAGACATAAATACTATGATGACAAAATTGGATATTTGCTACGGAGGTCACCTCATCTCTCTCCCTCTCTCTCTCTCTCTCTCTCCAACAAATATTGAATCTTGCGTTATGTGAAGAGAAGGCTTGACTTGTGATGGTAACATCATTTCTCCTGTACCTTTATATATGCAGCAATGTTGCAAACTGCCGTTTCTTTGAGATTCATCTGTATTGTGTTTGAAAGTGAGTATGTTTATTGTTTGCGTGAGCATCACGCAAAAAGTGTTTGACTCATTGAAATGATCTTTCGCATATGATCAGGCACTGGATCAAACTGGGAAATTATCATATCACTTTGACTCTAAAATTATTATCGTCAGAGATAATCGACCATCTAATTGTGTCCATTGAATTCCACTGACCGTGGTAACAATAATGGAAAATTTAAATGCAACGCACGCGGCAATCCACATTACAGTGTTGTGCAACGGGTTGACTACCTCCAAGGGGTCAAATTTTGCATAACTCAATTCATTAACAATGGGTATCTTAGATAACGCACCCCTAACACCCCTGGGAATGGGTTGGGGCTGGGAAGGGGTGGCATGTAAATATAATAGAAAACGACTGGTGTTAGTGTCGAATCCACAATTTTCGGAGTCGCTGAGATGAATAGTAACACTCCGGATACCGTTTAAGTCCAAGTTCAGCCCCCATCAACATGGGGGTACCAACATATTTTATGCATCCCGCAGCAATGGGCGGGAAAATCAGCTAGTATTAGCTATTTTAACTTTTATTTAACATGACAAAGGGAAGTCTAATCGCTTTGTCGTCCGCTTAAGAGCCAGAGATACTTGGCTACGGCGGCTTACAAACTAAGCATTCAATGTAACATGGATGATGTATGCATATATCTAGTAATATAATGGTTTGATCACATTCTTTCGAAAAAAAAAAAGACTCAATAGCCTCTTAAAGATAAACAAGTAAAGGCTTCATGAGGTATTTTCTCTCAGGAATACAGATTATTTTAATAAACCAGGTAGCAACTCTCTTATGGAAATTACGATTATAATAATCCTTATTTCTAAAGAAAAAATAGCTGACAAGACCTTCAGATACGTACCTTTACAATGCCATGTATTATCTTTGAGGGACTATTAAGTCATTTTCCGAAAAGGACAAAATAAAACCATGGTATTCCTAGAAATGTTAGAATATCAATGTTAAATTACAAGCTTATTTTGAAGGCCGTCATAGCCAAGCTCTTAATACTGATAAGGTTCTGTTACAAACTGAAATTCCAAACCACTAGCGACAGAAGTACACTGGATATTTTTGGCTTCTCCAGCTGATAAAGAATGCTGCTCTTAGTTACTTATATGATAGGCAAGAGTATAAATGTTATTATATAACAGATATTTAATTCCCTTTACTTGAATAGATTCGCTTTTCAATTCCTTTCAAAGCTCAAATTGCACGTAGTTCATACATGATAACTTCTTTGGTGGGCAGAATTTTTGTACTACTAATACCGAGACATTGCTTTGTGATAACAGTTAGAGCGCTATTACATTGCCGAGCTTGCTGATCAACATGCTCGCTCGAGTTTGCTCGACGAGCTAGCTCGACTGTGTAATAGCAATGAATACTTAAAGTATTCATTGGTAATAGCACCTTACACTGATGAGCTTGGTCATAGAGTTAGCTGATCAGCAAGCTCGATAGTGTAGTAGCGGGAAGTATACTCGAGCTTCCTCGACAGGAAGATCGTCGAGCAAACTGTTGAGAAGGCTGATCAGCAAGCTCGACAGTGTAATACTTCCCTTAGTAGCCTTGCCCGTTGGGCGGTAGTGAGAGCCATGGAAAGTGAAACGCATTTATCTCCGTTTGACTGTGGACAGAATGTAAGTATCAGAAGATTGGGGCAGTCTATCTCCCAGGTGGCCAATCCTCTTGGATTTTCTCGATTAAAAGAAGCGAGAAATATGTGTGAATTAGAAAGAGACATCAGCGACACGTTAACTGTGTGGCCGCCCGTAGTTGAAGCTATAACAGCATCTCCGGTGACTAACAAGGGTTTAAACACTTAACGAACTGGAACATTCTCTCAAATCATAGACCAATTTAACACTAGTACATTTCAACTCATCAGTCAACGCACTATACAGCGTATGCTGAGTTCCATGAGGTTTGGTAGTTGTCGACAGCCATAGGTACCATTGTTACCACGTCGACATTGGGTCATGTGCTTCACCTGAACCAGTGAACAGTGACATTATACAGACGATGATTAATATCATGTCGCGTAGTTTGATGGATCACGTTTTCAGCTCTTTGGAGTCGTCGGTCGAGTCTGTGATTGGAAAATACCATATAAGGCCGTTGATTCGTTCTCTATCAGGTGTTGTGGTGACTCTGTAATGCGTGGGGGTGGGGGGTGTTCTATTGGATCTCGTAAGGAAGTAGACGTCTGCCGTCACAGATGCAGCAAACACAAATCTCATTGCAGATTACATAATCCCCTTTATGCTAGCTAGACGCCCCTATAGCACCAGCAAGGTAAGCCAATGTCTTATTGTGTGTTGATGACAGAAAACTAGTAAAATGAACACTATAGTTTGCTAGGTATTGCCATCGTCCCAGAGCTCTGGTTATTAGAATCTCATTGAACATTAATGGGACACACTACCTTGCAGTCACATTCAAGAATCACAAACCGTGTTATTGAGAGCTATTAGTCTCACTCAAGAACTTCAACACTTTGAAGGCTGCATGGTACATCGAGTAACGCTATAGTCATTAGATGTCGGGAATAGGGACTAAACGTTATTAGCTAGATGTTTCAAATATTGTAGCAACGCAGTTTACACGAACGAAAATTTAGGTTAATCTTAAACTGAACCGATATTACCTCATCTGACAAGAACGAGATCACACTAAATCGTTATCGCGCATCACATGAAAACGGTTGGATTGATTTCAACTAAAATGCTCCTACTGCTAGGGAACAAAAGTATACATAATAAAGCTTTGATATTGAACTTTTATCATCTGGCTGCCATCTTGGAAATTTCTGAGGCTATATCTTTGCCCAATAATTAACATAATGATGTCTAGTAAATGGTATTTGACTCCGGTTGGAACCCATTTACCACCCTAATATGCCATTTGACCAATTCAGCAGTTATGTGAAAACTCACACTTTTTGTCTGTACTCCTGTCTTCCTCTCTCACACACACACATATATATACACACACTAAAACATACAGGCTTCTAGAAAATCTTTGTTGTGATGTCCCCACCAGCTGTGTAGGGTTTTAAAGTCAATTCAAATTTTTAATTTAATTAAAAAATCAAGGCCTTTAGGCAACTTCTGGCTCGGGCCGGGTGGATGATGATTGATGAAATGAAGAAAGTGGGAGGTAACGGAGAAAGGCAGAGAAAACTCACGCACGCGGTGTTTGTCCACTACAAAACAAACATGGCAGGAGCAGGGATCGAACCGACGACTAGAAGTGATCGGTCTACAACTGAGCTACCACGGCCCCATTTATATTTCTTAGAGTAATATACTTACTCCGTGATGGGGTGAAACACCCAATCTATGGTGGAATGAATGGAAGAGAAACGCCTAAAATTTGTAAGGAAAATACCGACTGCCATAAATTCCATAAGAAAATGCAAGGAAAGGATGAAAGCTGTACCTGAGTGCTGGAACCGCGTAAGTCACAAATCCTTGTTTTCGAGAACAAAGAAGAAAAACTACTTCCTTTCACATAGAGACTAATGGACAAACTACAAAACAGACTTACTTATTTACATGACTAACATTAACAAGAAGAATCGAGCAATCATAATGTAGGGCCTTCCGAATACTGTAATTCTAATTCACCCCTTGCCATTAAATTGTCCCAGTTAATTTTGAAAAATTGTAAGGTATAGCTGGGAGAGATTGCACGGATCCTTGAAAGACGAGAAACAATGGAACTGACGTGTTGCGAGTAAACGATAAGTGAGTACGTTACTGGCAGACTCGTCAGTTGAATTCCTGTGCTAGTAGAAGGCTAGTGAAACTTATCAATGTTTAGCGTCTACTACAGAACGTAAGTGATTGTTATAAACGCTGTGTCAAAGGAAATGTTTTACTGGTATATAAATATAAATCAAGGAGTATCTGACCTAGCTCTTTGACAGAAATAGTGTTGTACTCAGTTTGCGGTTATTCTGAAAAATTTCCACCCAAGCTATGTCGTGCCCAATCTCTCCTCCTTAATGATAATAGTTTGCGCATGCGTCAAGTAGGAGAGATTGCGCAGTACATTCATTTGATACAATGAGAGGAGAGATTGCGTATTCACGTAAGGTAAGTTTATTATAAATCAGGGCTAGATTTCGGTATCATTTTTGGTCCAAGCGCACAACTTTACACGCGTTCATTGATCACCACACAGAGTCAATTACTTCCTCTGTTCCCTTACGATTGTATTAGAAAAGTTTATAAACATTACCAACTGTAAAGAAAAAAAATGTAACACTGAATCCAAATTTGAGACGGGAGACAGGAAGATTCCTGTCCCACGGAGAGACAGGAAGTGAGATTAAAAGAGAACACAAGAATTTTGGAGTCTTTTCACCCGGACTGGAACACATAGATATTTATGAGCGCGCATCGAAAATTAGGAACAGAACGCCGATTGACTTAGAGCCGGCCAGCTCTGGGACCAAGTAATTATATTCAGTCCGGATTTTGCTTATAGAATTATGCGAACATTCCTTTTTGATGGTTCGTTCTTCAATCATTTGATTCTTCGATTATCCATTTCTTTAATCTAGGCAAATCCGTTTATTCAGTAATTTTTATATCTCGATTATTTCTAGTCTTGCGAAAGCATAATACAGATAAATATTGGAACAATATATTAATTAATTATTAACTGTATAATTTGACAGGTCTAAAATAGCTAGAATTTATTTTTAATACTACTTATTAAGCTTGCTTCGCGAATTGTTGGAGATAGATTTTTCATTGAAAATGAGGGGAGTAACATTTTGGCCTATATATTTATGTAAGTTTGAAATTATATGAAGCATGTTTACCAATAATGGTTACGGATTACAACATAATAGTGTTTTAACTCAAATGGAAAACAAGATGATGTAGGGCTAGGTTGGAGGCATTTTTCTCTGATTAGATTTATATGTAATGTGTTGAAATTGAATTGAATTGAATTTAAGGCCTTTATACAACTATGGCTCAGGCGGTACGGGTGATGATGACCTGAATACCGGTGCGTTATCGTATCATCCCTATAAACGTAACTTTGGTTCAAAACTACGACAAATGTTTGTGCAGTCACTCCCAGCATTTGTCCATGTAGGAATTGAGGATCTTGCTACAGTCAAAAGAAATATAATTAATAATTAACATTGTTTCTGATAAAAAGGCGACGAAATGGATGGTAAAATATCGAACGCACTAGTTCATATCTGTTGGGGGAGGAAGTAATCAGGATATCGTGGATTTGAAGGATTTGTAGTAGTTCCTACACTTCATAAAAGCCACGAATCGCTACTGAGCGAGATAATCCATATAATAAAAAATGTCCGCAAACCCGTTCCAGTCGCTTCTGCACGGTTCCTTACGCGCTACCAGCGTTTCTGCATTGTGCACCATCTGTGCATTTCTTCCCACCCACTACCAGCATTTATGCATAATTAGCTCAGGATCTACAGCCTGCGACAAAAAAAAAAATGTCAGCAAACCCATTACAATCGTTTGTGCGTTTTTGTGTACCATTGTTCACGTACTCACTGCGTTTCTACACATTTAGCTCCGGACCTATTGCGAGTCTCTTATAAGGACTCAGCAACCCTAACCGAAAATTTGGTTCAAAACCATGTCAAATTGTTTGAGCAACTCTGTTGTCAATAAAAAAAAAACAAAGTAAGTAAATTCAATATGACAATATTTTCTTTAAAAGAACAGTTGACGAGCGCAGTTCGAGTAAGTAATAGTTAATAAATAGTAACAAGTAATCTGATCGACGTCGAAGAAATGTATACTAAGGTAAAATACGTACGCTACTTAATAAATGTAGGAGTTGCCGTGGCGCAGGCGCTAGCTCGTCTGACTTCGAATCGGGCGGCTCGGGTTCAAATCCTGGCCAGGACACTCTTTCTTATCGTGTTCCCACGCCTGGCGCTCTGAAGTGCACCTAACCGCCTATCAAAATGAGTACCAGAGTGTCCTTGGTATTCCTTGGCACCTTGGAATTTGAAGGCGGTCGAGCGTGGGACTCAGTTCGTGCCGTAGATCGAGACTATGTGGAGCGCTACCTCCACGCCCCCCTGTTCACAGCACGTGCGCATTGCATTGCTGATAGCTTCACCTCTTTACGTATGGTAAGACAAGAATGTAATCAAGCGATCCCGCCTTCGATTCTCAGTGGGTACATGAGTAGTTTGGAACACACGTTAAACAGTAGGTCTCATCTCATGGAAAGCA
The DNA here is from genome assembly GCA_022664845.1 of Lepisma saccharinum. Lineage (NCBI taxonomy): Eukaryota > Metazoa > Arthropoda > Insecta > Zygentoma > Lepismatidae > Lepisma > Lepisma saccharinum. The sequence goes on from JAGDQP010053644.1 coordinate 12,220, forward strand.
ATGGCAAACCACCATCGGTACACCTTGCCCAGGAATCTTCGGGCAGAACGCCAATTCATCATCGTCAAGATAAGAATGAAAGCAGAAGATCGAGCTGAAAGGCGAGAGTCTTGAAAGCCTTTCAGCAGTACATTGATGATCAATAGGGATTCTGCTAGGATTTTCAGTTTCGGGGGTGTAAAGTCAAAAGTGGGAGTTTTGCACGGTTTCTATCGATTTTAAACCGTAAAAAATTTAAAGTTGTGGGCTACTTATTTGGGGGGTACACAGGGGGTCTGATAGAATCACTGATGATGATCACTGAAACAAAAGCGGCCTCCATTCATTGTCTTGCAAAGCAGATAAGGCTTAACCATGTCAGAGTTTGAGGGATGATGTACCTCGACAAACACTTTTTGGGAAACGGATTGAGGAATGGTTTAGGTGTACCATTCTGTTATTTGTATGGTGCAACTGAGGAAAACCCTTGAAAAGCTCAGTCGATATGGCCTGCAATAGGAACGGAACCCACGTATCACCCCAGTGACGATTCGAATTCCACGACGATAACCACTGGACCAAGAAGGCTGGATCTTCATAGTTTTTGGATGAAGTTAAATAAAAATAATAGAGATGGCAATACTCGACCTGAAAATCCTGATGAGGCGGCTTCTTGCACGCTGGGGGCTAACTATCAGACACGAGCTACCCATTACCAAAGTGTCCTCCCGCTGGGTTCGCTGCAAGATTCTTCCCCCGGGGGATCCAATAATGATTACGCGGGTGGTTTCAATCGCCATATGCTTTTCTCCCGCAGTCGTACTTATGATTTGGTTATATACGAAAACATGGGAAGGGGGAACGTATAACAGGAAGAAATAAAGGGACTGAAAAAAGAAAAGATGGGGAAGTATCATACAAAAAAAAGGGGGTCTAGTTATGGTGAAAAGATTTGACACAGTACGCGTCATCAAAAGTCTATTTGCATAATTGACTTCTAGATGGCGACACGGCTAAGCTTTTTGTTTGATCTTTCATCTCTTTATTATTTTAGCTTCTACAAGCAAATGCGTAACTCTAGAAAAAAACTAATAAAAGTTGTTAGTCGTATTATTATTATCAAGGGTTGAAACAAGCTTAAGGTTTACACTATAAGTCGTATTAATTTGATCGTCGCGTTGTGTGCATGACTAACGGGCATAAATTGCGGATGTTGATTGTTTGTTTCAGGTTCTATATTTTTTTTGGGGGAGTTGGTTCATGACACCTGTAATTAGCGATTTATAATATGAACAAGTACTTTTATACGTATTTTCG